>JAJMKJ010000022.1:0-31511 GCA_030569255.1 Insectozyma sakaeoensis | reverse complement strand
GGAGATTAAAATCAGCAGACGGCATTGCAGTTGGGTTTATATCCATCTGGTTCCTTGGTGATGTATTCAATTTAATAGGTGCTATATGGGCTGGTTTATTACCCGAAGTTATATTTTTGGCGGTATGGTTTTGCGTCGCTGACTCCTTGATGATCAGTAGTTATTTCTATTATACCAGAATCTACAACCATAATAAAGCAAAGCATCATCATCACCAGCATCATCATCATCATCAACACGAGGAGAGTCCGTTGATTGAAAGAAGACGTAGAAGCAGTACATTAACTGATATCGCATTAGAGCCAGAGTACCACTCAATCTTTGTCAAATACATCCTTCCAATCGTGTTTGTTGTTGGTTGCGGTGTTGTTGGGTTTTTCATCAGTGGAAGCGCGGAAAATGGCGATGGAGAGTTACCAAACCAAGATAAGATCGACTTGGGACCACAGATCATGGGCTATTGTTCGGCATTATTGTACCTTGGGGCAAGAATACCACAAATTATTCAAAACTACAATAGAAAATCAGTTCATGGATTGTCATTATTGTTTTTCTTGTTTTCAACCCTTGGTAATTTGACCTATGCAGGACAAATCTTGTTCTACAGATCAGACTTACAGTACATTGTGTTGAACTTGTCGTGGTTATTGGGGTCATTAGGCACCATTTTCGAAGACACGATAATATTTATACAATTCTACATGTACAAAGACTCATCAACACATGAATCGATTGAATAGTAAAGGACATATAATAAGTGTACAATTAAAAAGAAAATAAACAAACCTATGTAATATTTTAATGTATAACATAATCTAATAATAATAATGAATGTAGAAATAAATCAATGAATGAAAAAAAAAAAACCGCCTAAATATTATCCTTTTGTTTTGACCTCTATTTTCCCGTTTACCCTTGTTTAAAATTATAAATATTGTTGAAATAAATCATCGTTTAACCAACCAACTTTTTCGAAAGCTGCAAATAATCTACTAGCTTTGTTAACATCTATTCTGCATGCTTTTTGAGCATCTGTTCTTCTAAACTGTTTGCCCATTTTCATCTTGTTTACCTTTTCATGAAACAATCTTTTTTTCGAATCAAGATATACCAACACTGGCAATCTTAATATACTAGCCAACACGACTTCGGCTGGATGTAATTTTCCAATGTTTGGATCCTGGGATAAGTCCATTGGTTGGCCTTTCCATTCGATTTTCAAACATTTCAAATTATTTTCCGGCAATGTTGTTTCTGTGGATGGCGAGTAATCAGGGATTGAATCATCAATTAAAGATTGCTGCTGCTGGTTTAAAGTGGAATGTGGAGAAGACGTTGAAGATGATGTTGTTGATGGAGCTGATGATGTGTGGTTTGCTGGTTTGGTTGTTTTCCTCTTTTTTTTTGGAATCTCTGGTAAATATTCGTCTTCGGTGTCAAGATGGTTTGTTTTAACTACTCTTCTAGTTCTGACCCGTGAGTCGTCGTCGGTTGAATCGTAGTTCAACCGTTTCTTATACGTTCTAATTGGTAAATGTATCTGGTGGAATTTTCTATTTTTCTCTTCGTTTGACATGATGGATGAGTACTTGTCTAAAAATGAGAATTGGTCCTTGTAGTAGCCCTTTGATGATTTAACGGAGATTGTCATTTTGTAATCCTTGAATTCTTCCAATTTAAAGATGTGGTTGTTCTTATTAGTGTTCATAAAGCTCTTGAAGTGAGTGTTGAAAGATGGCGATGAATGTGCAATTGATGATGAAGATAAAAACGCCGATGATGATGAGGTTGGAGAAATCAATGGTTTGGAGAGTGAGAGGTTTCTTTGGTAAGGGGATAATGGTGGGGACAAGGGTTGCTGAGTTGGCGAAGTGTATGAACTGGTGTTTGCATCGTTTGATTTAAACTTGACAATGCCATTGTTGTTGTTGTTATTTATGGTGTCATCTATGTTTGATGGTGTAAGACAGGTTGGTATGTCCTCGTTTGTGGTTGAGTACGTGTCGAAATAAGACATTGGAAAACAAGGGAGTAGTAGTGTTGGTATTAGTGTTAATGCTATTGACAGGATTATATATATAAATGTAGAGTCATCTGTTGTTTATATATTTATGGTATTATACTACAATATCTTTTTAAGTACTACATTTTTAGACTGCAAAAAAAATTTTTTATTTTGTTTCTTTTTCATGCCCAATTACTTAAATTATGTATGATAAACATACAAAAACTAAGAAAAAGAAAAAAAGAAAAAAAAAAAAAAAACTTTGAAAACTAGGTTATATGCAGGATATACCTGTTTAGGGTGTTAATGGAATGATTAGTTGCATTTGGCTAACTAATGATAGCGGGACTCAATTGGGGTGCAAACAACTCAATTGGGTAGTGGAAAGTGGGTACTTATCAATTGAGCATTAGCAACAGCAATTGGATAGAGAAACTAATCACATATGGTGGTGAGAGTGAGCTGTAGAAAATACACCGATATGAAGAAATGAAAAATGAAAAATGTTATGATAAGAAATGTTACATCACTTTTATTTTTTTTTTTTTTTTTTTTTTTTTTTTTTTTTTTTTTTTTTTTTTTTTTTTTTTTTATTTTTTTTTTTTTTTATTTTATTTCTTTCTTCGGAACCATCATCATCGTCATCATCGTCACCGTCATTATTATCCTCATTATTATCCTCATTATTATAAGCGGCAACAGCAGTTTTAGCACAATTGAGTCGACTGAGGGTGCGACTATTCTTTCCTTTGTTTTAATTCCGTCTCCCAACCCATTACCCGGGGACGAAAACAAAACGGAGAAAGGAGAGAAACGTAATGGCCATGGCCATTTCCAGCTCAATTTCGACTTGTTTGTCAATGTTGGTTAGCCCCAGGTGTTTGTTTGCCTTAAACTTGGGATGGCATTTAAAGATAAATACGAATCAAACCACCTGAAAATTTTTAAATAAAACGTTAAATGATTATGTAATGTGTCAGTCATTTTATTTTTCTGCTGATAAAAAATTGTCTCATCTTATGTTTTCTTCGCCATTATATGTTCAATGTTTGGAGTTTTGTTTTGTTTAGTTTGTAAATGGTTTTTATGGGCCCAATTGGTGGGCAATTGGTATGGGGGGCGAGGAATTGGTCGAAATGGAGGGAGTTAAAGCGAGGTTTAGAGGTAAAATAGGGATTGGGTTAGGGGTTAGCAGTAGCGGATATCTGCGTTTTTACCCCAAGTTTGGAATTTTTGTGGTTTTGGACTCTCACAGAGATCTTCCATTTCCCACTTTTGTGTGACGCCAACACCAGAAAAAAAATTTTATTTTTTTTTTTTTTTGTTTCTTTTTTTTCTCACGTAATCATCGCTGCTCAGTAGTACAATTATGACTAACGCAAACAATAACATCACATCGCCTTGAAATGGATGATGGATTAGGCTATTCTCTCCCCCACCAACTTCTACTTCTACTTCGTATCCGTAAAAACACTACAAACACTACTTACTAATCAATACCTATATCACAATTACTCATGTGACATATACTCTACCACAGCTCTTTTTTTGCTCCGCTTAGCTTATCTACTACTGTTTTATATTGATATTTACATACTCTAGTAATAGATTTGTAGGAGATGATGCACTCAATCTCTTGTAATCTGATTTCCAACTGCTTTGTACATATTTAGAAGCATAATACCCGACTTGGTTGAACTGAGACTGGCAGAAATGGGGGGAACGTTACTCGATTCATTTAGGGATGGACTTTGCTCAATTTATCATGCTACCCTAGTTTTATTCCATGGGTTTATTAATACACTTTAGTGTGACTAGGTTACATATATTCCCGTTGTTTGTCACTTTGTTTACTAGACAGTACTGGCTCAAGTACCAATGAGAAATATACGAGATGAGAATATCTCTCACCTCCTATCAGCTTACAATTACATTACCAACTATTTACTTTTCGTTTGTTGCTACCCTCATTTGCACCAACTTTTTGCAGCCTAATTTTACAATTGTGATTTGACACATTTTGGCTCATTCACGACAATTGCCATTTTTTATTTATTTATTTTTTATTTTTTTTTTTTTTTCGCATCTTTTTTCCTTCCTTCTCATACATGATTAAGAAATCAATGGTTGATTTCTCCAACAAATTATGTCTTGCACCAATGGTCCGCAGTGGAGAACTACCGATGAGATTGTTGGCTCTACAAAACAAATGCGATCTAGTTTGGTCCCCTGAACTAATCGACAAAAAACTAATCACAACTAAAAGATTTGTTAATGAAAAATTAAACACAATTGACTACTTGGCAAAATCAACAAATAGCCCCCAGTTTAACGAAGTTGTACTCAGAAAACACCCTGATGAGACTGGCAAATTGATTCTACAGATTGGCTCGAGTGATCCTCAACTTGCTGTTGAAGCAGGCTTGAAAGTCATCCAAGATGTTGATGGCATCGACTTGAACTGCGGATGTCCCAAGCATTTCAGCACTCATTCAAAGATGGGCGCCGAGTTATTGAAAGAACCAGAGCTATTGTGCTCGATTTTGGAAAATCTAGTGGAAAAAGTAGGCAAACCAAACTCAAAACCAATCAGCTGCAAGATCCGATTGTTGAACAACTTTGAAATGACGAAAAACTTGATTGAAAAAATTGTTAAAACCGGTATAGCTAACTTGACAATACACTGTCGAACACCGTTAATGAGAAATCGTCAAGATCCATTTTGGAACTATTTACCAAAATTAATCCCTATCATTGAGGCTGAAAATATAAACTTGGTCTTAAATGGCAACTTTCAAAGTAGATTGGATTTGGAAATGGTACAGAAATACTTTAATAAACCGGACTTATCGATTATGATAGCTGAAGCAGCCGAAGCAAACCCTTCGGTATTCAATAGTGAGCCAAAACCGCAGAAAACAATGATTCAAGAAATTAGTAAATTGGGAGAGAAATATTTCACTTACTCGGGAACTAAATTCATGATTTTAAATATGATACCTGGAAAGTCAAAGTGGTATCAGGTTTTAGCACGACAAAAGAACTGGAACGATATGAATGAAAATATCGCAAAAATGATTGACGAAGGACACAGTGATGCCAACGACAAGATAAATTTCATCATGAACAAAAATAGTCAAAAAAATCTATTTTTGAACAATGAAGAATTTAGAAATAGGATGAATGAGAGATACGAAGCAATGAATCAGTTTTTGACCAACTGGACTGAGGATGAGATGCTAAAGGATTTTGATGATACGCCACCACAAAAACAACAGCAAAAACAAAAACAAAAACAAAAGAGAAAGAATAATCACCTACTAGACACCAACACAGTAAAGAAAGTAAAAGTTTGATATATATATATACATGATCAATTATTCATTATTGTACAAAACGTTTTGCACCACACCAAACACCAGCGGCTGAAGCCATGAGCACCGAGCTTATCGCCATTGGTTTCAACCCTGCTGAGCTTTTAAACAATGCTCCTGACAAGGCACCACTCAAGACCGAATTATAATCGTCATGTTTCTCTCTAATTGCGTCGATTGATGAGTCAATCAAGTTATAAGTCAAGGCCAAAACACCAGCACTGTTACCCAAAAACGGACCTCTTTTAGTGATGCTATTCAAAATGTGGTTCAACTTGACTCTCGATGGCTGGTTAGGTTGTAATGTATTTATACCTTCTTGCAATCCAAACAAACCCCCAACTCCTAATCCTAATAAATAAACAGCACCTGTACCATAACACAAGTCGTCGGACCACGATCTAGATGGGATTATCCCCTTGGAACCTTCGACCTGATTCAATTTCTCTTCTTCTAAATCCAAGTATTCAATACCTTTATCTAATCCAGCTAATGGATGTAATATAGATGCTTGTGATGTTGTTGGAGAACTTATAATTTGATTGACATCGGATATTTCTTTTGGATCAAATCCAAGTGTTTGTTTAATGTTGGATTCGTCTGTTTTTGTTGATGAAGACCCAAACAACCAAGATGACATTGTATATATATATAGGGTTTATTACTGTAGTTAATGAAAATTTTTTAATCTATTTTTTTTTTTCCGTGTGAGTTTGCCAACATTCAATGTATGGTTGCAAATTTGCAAGTTTGAATGCTGACCACCGCCAACGAGTTGACTAGTTGACGAAATCGTTGATACAGTAACTGTAAATGCCATGTGTTTATAGTACTTTTGGGCTTGTTTTCCGGAATGGAAGTTTACAGTGTATCCCTGGTGTGGTTGTCGAGGACTCGAAATCGGAAAAGCATTGAATATGCTAGATCTAATCCCTATCATCAACATTCTATCTAAGGAAGGACTTTGTTTCGATCGATATTCGTCTGCGTTTGTACCTCGATCGCCGCTGGATTGTGTAGGTAGCGTTTCGCCGTTTTCCAAATTTGATTCTGGTACACTATCAAAAATATATCTCTCCACCAGAGTCAACTACTACACCAGCATGTCCAGCATACAAATTGAAGATGAGGAACAGCTACGAACAACAGACGTCCATGTCCAAGAGATTATACAAGACCAAAGCACCTCTACTAACCTACTTGAGACGAACCCACACACCCAGTTGTCGCTAGTGCCACCGTTGAATTTTTCATTGGTGGAAGATGGTATATATAGGTGTGGATTCCCGATGCCGATAAACTACCAATTTCTAGAGAAGCTAAATCTCAAAACAATCATATACTTGGGTGACTTGTCGATCAAGAAATCAAAGGATAAGAATAAAAACGGGTCGGTCGATATCTTGAACAACTATTTAAAATGGATTGATGACTCAACCGAGATTCAGTTTCACAATTTGCTAATTGAGTCTTCTCAGGAGCCGTTCAACAAGCTAGAAGAGAACGACCAGGCGTTGAAAAGTCTAACTACCGCATTACAGTTGATTCTAAATAAGAAAAATTACCCAATTTTGATCCATTCAAACAAGGGTAAACACAGGACGGGCTTGTTGGTTGGGTTGATGAGAAAGCTATTGCAGGGGTGGTGTCTTAGTGGTATTTTTGAAGAGTATGAGAAATTCGCCATGGGAAAATCAGAGTACGACTTGGAATTGATTGAATTGTGGCAGCCTGAACTATGGATCGATGATGATCACAAGCCAGATTTTATACGGGTTTAAACAAGATCATTAAAAATTGAGTCAAATGTGAACACAACGCACGCACGCGAGTCTGAGGTTGGAATCTAAAATGGGTTATAAAGGTAACTTTTAACTTTTTACAGAGCCGTTACTAGAATATCAAATAGTCAACGTATGATTAACAATTTTACATGCTGTTTTTCATTTCTCTTAGCTTATCCATTACTTCATCAGGAGACAATGTGCTGCCAACT
The DNA here is from genome assembly GCA_030569255.1 of Insectozyma sakaeoensis. Classification (NCBI taxonomy): domain Eukaryota; kingdom Fungi; phylum Ascomycota; class Pichiomycetes; order Serinales; family Debaryomycetaceae; genus Insectozyma; species Insectozyma sakaeoensis. Next base: position 24,136 of record JAJMKJ010000022.1, on the reverse strand, counting down.
TTACTAAGCACCTGCTCGTCGTTCAATCTCATAAAGGGGTTGAATTCTAACTCATCTCCAATTGTGAATTTCCCAGTTGTGTGTTCATTCTTGGCAACAAAGTCCTGTAACTTCTTCATCGCCAGATTATCCAAGATGGTTTTTGAAAACGCAACGTTGGATTTTGTGTATTCGTGGCCTGGATAAACTTTGGTGTTTTTGGGCAACTTGGCCAAGATACCATTCAACGAGTGGTTCATCTGTGACCCGGTACCTTCGAAAAATCGCCCGCAACCGCTGGTAAACAAGGTATCGCCAGTGAACACCGCCCTCTCGTTCGTCTTGCTGTCGACTACATAGTAGCATATTGAGTCCTGGGTGTGGCACGGCGTATGCAAGCTGGTTATGGACAAGTCGTCGCCCAAGTCGATTATCTCCTCGTGACTGGGGGTGTATGTGACTAGTGGCGAATCCTTGCCTGCTATAACGGGTAAATCAGGATACCTCTTGTGGAACTCGGCGTTTCCATCGGAGTGGTCGTAATGATGATGAGTATTCACAATTGCCTTCAACTCGAACTGGGTATTGTTTTGCTTGAAATACTGCAACACTTCGTTTGGTTGTGCTGAGTCGATTAACCATGCGTGCTTAGTCGGAGTATCGACTAACAAATATGCGTAATTGTTACCTGACCCCCATCTCATAGGAATTGACTCGATGTGCATTCTTCTAATGAATTGGCCTGCTATTCCAAATCTCATACAATAAAGAGAAAGAGAGAGAAAGAGAGAAAGAAAGAAATATCGTGTATAGCAAATTAGAAATTATCTGATTACATTCATGACTAAGAAATTATGTAAGCAAATGTGCTATTACTTGGACCATTTTTTTGCCACCATTCCGTCGGGCGGGGACGTTTCAAATTCTTTGTCTTTGGCTTCGTCCCAGTTGGTAGTCAAAACGGTCCCGTTAGACTGTACGTAACTTTTCATCATGGCACGTCTTGAGTCCTCGTCCACATCTTTGAAAATGGTCTTGAAGAAATCATCGGAGCTTTTGTCGTCGTCGTCCTTGTCGTCAACGCTGAATTTGTCCCAATTGACTTTTTTCCTTGACGAAGAAGGGTATGCCGGTGTTGAATCTTGATTTTGAGATTTGGTTTTAGTTGGTGATGACGATGATCTTTCTAATGATGACCATTTGATTTGATTTTTTTTCTTCAACACAACTTCTAATTTGGTCGAGTAGACTTTGAACTTTGATTCCTCGGGGACGATGCTTTCAAACAACGGGTCTAATTCATAGTTGTATTCTGAATTCGACCCACTAGGAAATGATATGGACACCGAGTCAGTTTTGAATTCAACTTTCAACGTTTCTTGTTTGACATTTTTGGCGTAAATTGTGATTATCACTTCGTCGCTAGATTGATACCAATCTTCTCTAATTTTGACATTCAAGGGTGCGATCTTGTTGAGTTGGTCGAAATTGGAAAAATTGGACAACTTTTCATTGATTTGATCAACCTCCTTGTCGACAGTTTCTACTGTCTTTTTTTTTTCATTCACATCCGGGGTAATCACAACTTCTTCATGTTCATCTTCGTCGATATTTCGTTCTGGGTGGGTTTCCAAGTCGTATTTTGCTTTGTTTCTCCACATTTCTAGTGTCGGTTCGTTACAATCATAATTTATTGCCTTCTCGAAATGGGATAGTGCCAACTTCAATTTCTTTTCACTATAATAAACTAAACCCAACTTGAAGTAGCACAAGCCAATTTCGCTTCGTTTCCCCTTCTCCGATGCAAGTGTGAATGCAGTTGATATATCCTCTTTTGATTTCGCATAATTTGACAATTTGTGGTATGCGTTTGCTCGTTTAATGAAGGCACTGAAAGCCAGTGGGTTCTGCTTCAACGCTTCTGAGTAGTGTTGAATCGCCGCGAGATAATCTTTATCCTTCACTGAGTCGTCTCCTTTCTTGATTGAACTTTCCACCGTCATAAAAATACAGAGAAAAATAATTTTCTAAACTGATACTGATACACTATCTCTCCCACATCGCTAACTACTATTCTACAAACTATGTCAAGGAGTTCTATATTTTCACTATTTACTCTTCACCAGCCGCTTGGATCAAATCCAAAAACTTATCTTTGGATACTTCGGTCAATAAGTCGTCTTTTGATTTCTGGCCCAACTTGACATCACCAACACTCGATTGCGTCTTGATCTGCGTTGATAGAACAGCATTGAACAACTTGACTACCCCCTTCTGGGCTACTTTTTTCAACGCACGCTCTTTCTCTATTATTTCCTTAATCTCATTAGGGTCATCCAGCACTGGTAGCAAATGCTTTATTCTATACTTGTCCTGTAGCTGTTTCTTTTCCGCGAGTAATGCTCGTTTAGCTTTGCTTTCCAATTTCTCACTTTCCAATTTCTTCAATGTGACTTTGTTACGTGCCAATATCGGATCGTTTCTATTGTAAGCTTTCAATTTGGAGTTTATGATCGAGTTGAATGCATTGGCAAATGACTCTGACCCATCGTCTTTGTTCTTATTCTTTTTCAACTTGGGTATTGAGTCATCTTGTGAGTCGCTGCTTTCGTCGGATGATACTTCATCCACGTTTACTTCATCATCGGAATCTATTTCATCATCATCATCATCATCGTCTTCATCGTCTGCTTCTTCAAAGTCGGAGGGGTTTTCTTCTGAGGACAATTCGCTGGATAGTTCTGGCTTGGTTTCCACCGTTACTTGAGCTTTAGGTTTCCCAGTATTACCTTTTTGTTTTTTCAATGTAGGTGCCATTTTCGTTAACTGATGAGATGTGATGTTTAAAAAAATAAAATTTCAAAACCCACATTTGCTTTTGTGGCAGAAAAAAGGAAAAACAGAAAACAGAAAACAGAACAGAATCCAAACCAAAACATAGTTGAAACAGACAATAATGGAGAATGACACCCTGAATTTAAAAGAGATAAATCCACTGGTGATCAACTCTTTACAAAGATTGAAACAAAATTCAGGTTCCAAGATGAGAAAACTCAGCTCACACTCACTGGATGGCAATTACCAGTATCGCCAAATGATCTACGAGAAACAATTCAATATAGATCAACTCCATACGCAGCAAATCGACTTGAAAACCCAGATTGAGTCGCAGATATTGTCAAACTTTACAATTGAAAATAGACACTCTGAGCTAACTCGAATCCTAAACGAAGTAAACCTACAGATACACGAGTTGGGTGAGTACCAGCAGAATTCAATACACGAGTTGAATGAGAAGTTTAAGATTGAGAACCAGGAGATGTTAGTTGAACACAATCTGAAATTGAATAATCTAAAGGAGGAGATTCTGAATAAAGTCGACAAACTCTTACGGGACAAGCAGGTAAAGTATGAGGCACAGGTGGATCAATTATCAAACGAGATCAAGGCGTTGAAAAGCGAAAAGCAAGACTTGAATAAACAATTTGAACAACGTCTAACTGAGCTAAAGGCAAAGTTTTCCCAGCGGGAGAAGCTGGTGGTTGATGAACTCCAGCAGGAGATTAACCTGCATAGGGCCAAATTAAACGACATTGAAGCACAAATAGCCGTGAGGAAACAGGAAGTTGATGAAATATTGAATGTCGACTTGGCAACGGCGACGAAGAACAAGAACCGGTTTAGCTCGATTCTAGCGCAATTGGGCACCAAGAATTCAGATAAGCAGAAGGATATCGCCTTGATTCAATCTCACATTGAACAAAAAAGGGCCAAGCTATTACAAATTGAAGAGAATGCAAAACTTCGACAACAAAACCTCGAGTCAATGCAGAAGGATATGCAAGTTATGAATAGACGGTTAATTGATCAGGAGGTTGTGAGGAGACAATTGCACGCAAAGTTGCAGGATTTGCGTGGCAATATCCGAGTCTTTTGTCGGATTCGTTTTGTCAGCGACGAGGATTTGATCAACTACACCATCAACGAAGACGAATTGAATGAAGAATCCAAACAGGAACTCACGCTAAGGAACGTTGACAAAAACAAACAGTACACGTTTCTGTTTGACAAGATCTTCAACATGAACCATGACAACAAGTTTATATTTGACGAGTTGTCGCAGTTGGTGCAATGCTCGCTAGATGGGCAAAACGTCTGTGTCTTTGCCTATGGACAAACTGGGTCGGGCAAAACTTACACGATGTCGAATCCCGAGGACGGAATGATAAAACTATCAATTGAGAAGATCTTTGACACAATTCACCGCTTAAAGTCGCATGGCTGGGTGTTTGAGTTGACGGGGCGGTTCATCGAGATATACAATGAGACAATTGTTGATCTCTTGTCATCTGAGGTCGATCCCAAGGTTAAGCATGAAATCAAGCACGACGATGTGGCGAATAAAACAACAGTGACTAACATAGTCTCGTGTGCGATCAACTCAAGTCAGGAAGCAAGTGCGTTGTTGCTCCGGGCCAACAAGAATCGAAGCACAGCAGCAACAAAGATAAACGAACGGTCATCTCGATCTCACTCAATTTTCATGATTGACATTAAAGGCCACCAGGCATCGTCAAATAGCAACATCGCGAGTGTTTTGAACTTGATCGATTTGGCAGGCTCAGAACGATTAAACGTTTCAAAAGTTGAAGGTGAGAGGTTGAAGGAGACGCAAGCGATCAACAAGTCGTTGTCTTGCTTAGGTGATGTTATTTACGCGATCAAGTCCAAGAACGATCACATTCCGTTTCGAAACTCCAAGTTGACTTATTTGTTGAAACATAGTCTAAGCGGAAGCTCAAAGACGCTTATGTTTGTCAATATCTCCCCAGTGGATAAAAACTTTAATGAAACTTTGAACAGCTTGAGGTTCGCAACAAAGGTCAACAACACAAAAATATAAATGATCAGATCAAGACTGATGTATATATTCATTCATCCAATATACGACGTAAAAATTTCAGGTCATTCTTTTCTGTTTCAGGTCAATTCTTTCAGGTCAATTCTTTTCTCTCCAGCTGTAAACTATCGCCCTCGGGCAAGTAACCGTCGTTGGAGACTAATTTCCCCGACTCAATACATTTGGACCATAGCTGGGGATACTTGTCCTCGAAATAATTCTTAAATTTCGCCTGGACATTGTCCTTGTAGCAGAAATTGTAGATGTTCAACACCATATCATCGGTCAAACTCAAATCGTAATCTTGACCCATATTCTCAATCAACGCAACACACTTGTCGAAATTGCCATGGTACGAGTACGCAATTAAATATTGTCTAAATAGCGTCTCGCTGGGGATGATATTGAACTGCGATAAGTTGTTCCAAAACTTTTCAACATAATTGAGGTCGTTATAAGTATATGCTTTCAACATGATCAACGCGCTCTCTTCGTCGACCTTGTTTTGCGAGTTCAACACTAAGAACAAGTCACGCACTTTACCCACATTCTGTAAATTACAATATGCCTTCATCAACAAATTTTGTAGACTCAGATCTTGATTCAACATGTTTAGGTCCATCTTCAAGTACTCGTGGATCTCAATGACTCCATCCTCATACAAGTTGTTTCCAAACTCGTCGATTAAATACTTGTAAATCTCCTCGGTCGGGGGATCATGGTTTGATTTCCCGTCGTGCATCTGGTAGAGCTCAATCTGGTTCTGGAAAATTATCAACGCAGCATTCCAGCGACTATTTGAGCAGAAAAATTTCATCGCTGGGAGAATGCATTCAATGGGGATGTTGAAGTAATCATACAAGATATTGTACAATGTCCAGTTGGTCAACACTGAAGGGTCGTGGTTGTCGGTTATCGCATACTCGTACAATGTCGTAAACAATTTTTTGTACTTGTACCCGTACGGTTTGTCCATTGGTAGTCTATGCATGGACTGTTTGGGAATCTTGGGCAATTCACGCTTCAACAATTCAATAACGTCTCCAACCAAGTTTTCGTCTAATATTCTCGGGACTAAACTGTTTAAACTATCAATGTTGATTTTGGCCTGTAGCTGTGCTTGTATTTTCCGAAACACAATAAAACTATCTCGTATCGGCTCGTTCTGTACCACCAACTGAATCAAATCATTTAGCGTTTTGTGCACTGTTGGGTCATTACCATAATTTGTCCATGATATCTGTTCGTCAATGCTTTTGTAATAGAGTTTCAACGCCTCGGTGTAATTTTTTTTATCTTGAATGAGATGGTCCAACTGGAACTTGTATGCATACACAGATGTTTCAAACACCGAATTGGCCTTGAAATATTGCGTCATTTCGTCAATGTAATTATTCTGTTTGAGTAACGCAACTTGGATAAATTTGTCATACGTTTCTGTTGAAAAATTAGGTAGTTTTTCCACCATGGTGTCGAAATCGTTTGATAGCAATACCGTAGCTTGGAATCTCAAGATTTCAGAAAACTTGACGTCGTCATTAATTATAAATTGTGCCAAGGAAGTCGATAGCTCGGGGTATTTATTCTTCCACGAGATGTATAACAATGTTTCAGCCAAAGTTTCATCTCCCAAATCTTGTGTAAATAGAACCTGGTGCACTTGTTGTGGCAATTTACCAATGTATTTCATTATATTATCTATTTCAATCTCCGATTCGGTGCACTTATTCACGTTGGCCAATTCCCATTGTTTGTTCAATAATATGATTAAAGTTTCCAACTTGATTGAGTCATATTCGATACCTTGTGCGATCTTGTTGAGCAAAAATTGTATCCTATCAATACTCAACTCCAAATTCTCGTAGCAATGTATTTCCGGCAAATTTGTCTCGAACGATTTCTCTATATACCTGTTTAAATAAATAATTGTATCGTCGGTGATTTGGTAGTCTGCTAACTCTTCAAATACTTGTAGGTTCAACTTCCCATCATCTTGTAAAGATTGTAGTAACTCGGTTATAAATTCCTTGTTCAATATGAATGATAAGTTGTCAAATATTTTATTGTAGGCAATACCTTGACTTCGTAGCCTTTCGATTAGCAACAATACAGTTTTAGTGGGCAATTTGTCAAGATTTTTGAATATTGACTCTAGTGAAAACTTGGGCAACTTTATGTCAGTGCCTTGCACGTACTCGAATAATTTTATGTTCAAATCTAAAGGTAGATCAAATTTATGTTGTCGTTGAAAATCGATTAAATAGTTGGAAACAATCTGCAATGCTTTCAAACTTTCTTCATTCTTAGATTCAGACAATAGCAAATCCAACTTCTGTACTATGATTTTCACCTTTAGTTTGTGTGATAGATTTTCATCAAGAAAGTAATTTATAATGTCATTGTAGTAGGTTTGTATGGATTGGTTTTTAAATTTATGCGGTTCTTCAATTGTAAGTCTCTGTTTTCCGTCATCTTTGGAAGAAAAAGTATTTTTTGCAAGGGTTAATTTGGTTTTGAATCTTAAACACGTTCGTAGCACCAAGTGTCTCGATATAGCTCTAGTTAAAATATACATTGATTTGTGAAAAATTAATATTTTTCATTTTCTTTTTTTTTTTTTTTTCAGGTTCCAACTACACAGAGGAGGATTGTTAGAGGCTAGTTAAACAATAAATATATATTCTAAATACAAGTTTTATCTTATTCATCTTCGTCAGGGTTGTAATCGGGCAAGTGTTTCTGGAATCTTCGGATGGCCCAGTTTTTACCAATGAACTTAACATTAGGCTCACTCAACCCTTCGGTGTTTGTATACAATTTCCAGAATTTGGGATCCTTGAATCTTGAGTCTTCGGGGTCAAACATTCCAATTGAGTCCCTAATCGCTAGCACTTTTTCTCTCAAAAAACTAGCTAGTGAACTTCTCAATTCTTGAGCTTTCTTTCCAACTTTCAACTCCTTGGACAAGTCCGTTGGGTTGGACTTGTCAATGTATTTGTCAACCAACGATCTCCAAGTTTTACGGTACTTCTCAATCTCTGCGTCGTTTATTATGTCGCCCACCGTTATGTGAATTTCTGCCCCCATGTTATTTGGTAGCCATCGCTTGATCCCTTCTTCGGCTGAGTCTTCCGGTGCGACTTTCTCGAACCCAAAGGTGAAAATCGGCACCACAACTGGGGCACGAGTACTTTCCAAGATCAATCGTGAGACTCCCCATTTGAAATACCTCATCGAATTATGATGTGGCTCCTGCAACTGCAATACGAACCCTTCTGGGAACACATGAAACCATGAGGTCTTGCTTCTGATAAATGGATTTTTCGACATTAACACGTTTCTCGAGTCAGGAGTCGGTTTATATCTCTTAACCAACATTTCCGAGTTCTCATTAGTGATGTTGTTCACCGTCTGTAACAAGTTTGGTTTCTGGGCATCTTTTACGCCAGGCGTGAACTCCAAGTCCAACGTATCGTCGGGACTTAGTATTCTAATAGCAGCATCCAACGAGCCTTGAAATGGACCTTCGCCAAATCGTTTCGTCCCCAAGATTTTACCGAGATTGAAAAACCACGATTGGAACACGTTTGAGAAACATATGTTGTGCGCACCAAACCCCCACCGTATAGTGTCTATATCAAGGTGGTATCTCCAAGGTAGTGCAGCGTAGAATGCAGGGTCATCAACGACCGACATGTGGTTCATTACAGTTAGCAACCCTCTATTTTCACTTCTTGCTTTCAATAGTGCTTGGTCTAGCTTTTCGATATTATGCACAAAGGGCTTGTACATGGTGTTTAAGATGATCTTTGACCCCGTGATCATCATCAAACATGTAGCATGCGAGGCCCAATTCCACCATGGCTCTGTCCTAGGGTATTTCTCGAGAAATTCATCACCTCTCTTTAAAACATCTTGGAATGACATACAGACTGAAAAAAAAAAAAAAAAATTAAAAATAAAAATAAAAATAAATTACCCCGTGGTATGTGAATATCGACAGCTACCACACACACAAGCCAGGAAATCAAGCTCGTTTTGGCGCAAAGAGACCACTGTCGATGCAGCATTTGTGTAGGTATGATCCCTGGGAGCAATTGGACTGTTTAATGCAAAATTGCGTGAAAGAACACCGTACCGTGCTGTGCTAGGCTAGGCTAACGACCTCCAATTAACCATCCATTGACCTTGGTGGTGGTAAATATCCAACCAACATCTATTGTCAGAGTACCTGGTCGATTTTGCAACTTTGGCTAACCTGCAAACCCAGCTAACCTGCAAATATTTTTTCTCACTACAAAAAAAAATTGAGATGAGATAGTTTGAAAAATTAACATTCAGTTTATCACACTATGGGTAGAATCAAAAAGAGAGGTACTTCAGGTAATGCAAAGAATTTCATAACTAGAACACAGGCCATCAAGAAGTTGCAGATCTCTTTGGCTGATTTTAGAAGATTGTGTATTTTCAAAGGGATATACCCAAGAGAACCACGTAACAAGAAGAAAGCAAATAAAGGTTCCACAGCACCTGTTACATTCTACTATTCGAAAGATATACATTATCTATTGCATGAGCCTATTTTGAACAAGTTCAGACAACATAAGACATTTGCCAAAAAGTTGACAAAGTACTTGGGTAAAGGTGAAATCAGTCAGGCCAACAAGTTGAACAAATCAACCGATCAAAAGTATAACTTGAACCACATCATCAAAGAAAGATATCCTACATTCTTGGATGCTTTGAGAGATTTGGACGACCCTTTGAACATGTTGTTCTTATTCTCAAACATGCCCGTCACCGACAAGGTTTCGACTAAAATTATATCCAACTGTGAAAAATTGTGTAATCAGTGGCTAGCATATGTTGCAAGGGAGAGATTGTTGAAAAAAGTGTTTGTTAGTATCAAAGGTGTTTATTATCAAGCTACGATCAAAGGTCAAGAGGTTAGATGGTTGGTTCCATACAAATTCCCCACTAATATACCAACCGACGTTGATTTCAGAATCATGTTGACGTTTTTGGAATTCTATTCAACCTTGCTTCATTTCGTCTTATTCAAATTATATAACGAAGCCGACTTGGTGTATCCACCAAAAATCGATTTCAAAAATTCAAAAAATGTCGGTGGTTTGAACAATTACATACTACAATTAAAGGACGAAAATACACACCAGCCCCAGGTAGAAGTTAACAACGAAAAGGGCAAGGAGTTGTCAAAAGAGGAATACTCCAAGGCTATTCAGGCCGATGAAGGAAACGAAGATGAAGAAGAAGAGGTCAAGAATAATAATACCGAGTTAGACGAATTCAAAACCTCGTCCGAGAAAGTAGATACTTTGATCCAACCATCCAAGTATTCATCACCATCGTCGACCTTGTTTTCCAATTTCATCTTTTTCATAGGTAGAGAAGTTCCTTTGGACATCTTACAGTTTTGTATTTTGTCATGTGACGGGAAAATAATATCGGAAATCGAGTTGGATGAATTGAAGATCAATGATGCAAAAGCGTACGAAAATCTCAACTTGGACAACATCACCCATCAAATAATAGATAGACCAAAGATTTTAAACAAGGTCCCCGGTAGAACATACATCCAACCACAGTGGATATTTGATTGCATCAACAAGCAAGAATTGGTAAATGTGAACGATTATGCTCCTGGCGAAACTTTGCCACCTCACTTGTCGCCATGGGGTGATGCCGGTTCTTATAATCCAAATAAGGCCCAAGAGGAGGGCAACGAAGAACAAGCAGTCGAAGAAGAAGAAGAAGAAGAAGAAGAAGAAGAGAGCGAAATCGAGGTTGAGGAAGGTGATGAAGACCAAGAGGAAGACGATGAAGATGAGGATGAAGACTTGAAAGCTCAGAAAGAATTGGAAATGGAGGCTAAAGGTGTCAAATTTTCAGAATTGGAAGAAAAACCACAAAAGAAAAAGACGAAATCCAAATCGGAAGAAGACGAAGAAAAGGAGTTGAAGAAGATCATGATGACCAACAAACAAAAGAAATTGTACAAGAAGATGCAATATGGTATCGAGAAGAAGGAAACTAGAGAAAAGGAGTTGACAAAGAAGAGAAAACAATTGGAGAAGAAGAAAAAGCAATTGAAAAATTTATAGAGTAAGTGAGTACATATTCTGATATTACATATATAACGAATTTTTAAGATCGCTGTCATTATGGCTCCAACTTGTGTATTCGCTGTGAACTGTAGGAAAAAATTTCAATCAAGTTACCTTATTTAGACACACCCTTCTACGTACATACACTTCGTGATAGAAAAAAACAATAGAATTATGGTACTAGGTTTTAAAGGCCTAGTTATTCTTGGAAAAGATAAACATATTGTGTTGCTACTCCTTTAAAAGCTTATATTCAGAATTCAAAGATTGAACGAATAATTTTGTTGGCGTCATACAAAGAAATAGGGCAAAAAGTTTAATAGATCAAGACAAAAATGTGTGTTCGATTGCAAGCAGAATTTAGAGCCATATGAATTTGGATTGAGGAGCTCACAAACTTTAAAACTATAATTGGGCCTTTTAAAGTTAATTGATTACAAATTTGGATTCAGCAAGAATCCATATCATTTAAATGGACTCGAATTCATGACATTTGTCATTTACTGATAATTTTTATGTATCACTTGAAGTCTCAATTTTAACGTCATCAAGTTTAAAAAATAATCGATTTAATGAATTCAATCAATTTCAATCTTTACAATCTTCCAGCGGTGGCTTGCGTGGCAGAGAGTTCACTTATTGTGCCATGCACAGGGACACCTTATGTAGTTTTTTACACCTCCTCGATAGTTAGTAACAAAGTTGCTTTATTCAACATTCTTAAGATGAAGTGGGAGTGGACTTCCTCGGGTAAATATGCAATATGTGGGCACCTGGGAGTTTATCTTAGCAAAGGAAAGGTACTTGTCTTTGCGGTGGAGTTAAAAGGGTATTACAATAGTTTAGCAACTTTCGATATCTATTCGAAAAAATGGACACCGATGTATCTAGAAAATAATGCACCCAGCAAAAGAGAAAACCTGGCTTGCTGTCTATCCGAAGACGAGCTGAAACTTTACATCAGTGGCGGAATTTTTAACTCGACACCAGTGAATGGCTTATACTGTGTTGATATTGAGTCTTCTACTGGGAAATTTGTTCATGATTTTGTCACCAGATACGACCATCAAATTGTACTTCATGACGATGTTATTTACTCATTTGGTGGGTTTGACAGCCTGGGAGAGCGTGTCGAAACAATACTGTATTATTCGTTGACGACTGGCATTTCTGGTGAATTCCCAGACTCAGAATTTCGCAGTCAATTACATGGTAATAACAACGATTTCAATTATAACATTATACAAACCGATTTGTCTTTTGATTTGATATTGAGTTTTGATACAAGGTGTAGGTTCGTTTTGAGTGCATTTGAATTCAGCAATTTTGAAACTCAAAAATTAATCAACCAAGATGAATTGGCTAGTTTGAATCCTCTTTTAAGTAATTTCGTCTGTAAAGAAAGTGTGCTTATTAGAAATAAATTGTACTTGTTTGGGAATCAAGAGGTGAAGGATGATAGTGAAACAGAGGATCAAAGTCAGCAGCTGTCAAAAAAAGTCAACTATTTGAAACAATTTCTAATGATTGATCTCAAAACTATTCATTACGACAAACATAATTTTTCAGGGGATTTTGTCAATTTTTTTAAGAAACATGAATTTACTGATTTCGAGATAATAGCACTTGCTGACAATGTTGAAGACGATAAATTGAACGCAAATGAAAATCAAGAAACCAGAAGCATCCAAGTTCATAAATCGATTTTGCTAGCTCGCTGGCCGTACTTTCGTAAAGTGATCGCCAGCCAAATGAGTGAGAGCATTGAGAACAAGATGTATATACCAGAGCGGTATTCATTAGTGAAGCAATTGATTCATTATTTGTATACTAATCAGTTAGATGAAACGGTTAATTTGGAAGATTTTGATGCTACGGCGTTACTAGCAATGGCGGATTTGTACATGCTACACAATTTTAAAATTCAAATAAATGCAAAGGTTTATCAATCGTATATCCAACTTAAAAAAGTGTTTGATAATAAGGAAAATCATTTTTCCAGATTGCTACAAATCTGGAGAGACTTATCCAGAACTAAGAATTCCGCCAACGCACTTGAAGTGAGAAAATTTATCCAAACAAAATGGCCGTATGTTGTGCACTCAGAAGCCTGTAAAATGTTGACCAATTCAGAATTGATAGAGTTATGCCAAAATTGTACTTCAAATCCATTTAAAACTTAGTGAAATTGATCATAGGTGCTAGATACTCAAAATGTTGTATAAAAAAACAAGGAACATAATATATATATATATTCAATCTCAAGTATATAGGTGATATCTATATTAATATTTCTAATTATTCGGAGCCTATAAAGTTTGGCCCGTTTGTCTTCAGATCAGAATCAATCTGATAGAATTGGTTGGACTTGTCTAGTATATCAACTTCAACCCGGGCAAGTTGGATTTGTCGGTGTACAAGACAAACAGCTTGTACATCTCGCCCTGTGATAGAGATGTCGCTGATGCTCAAAGACTAAATCTTTTTCGTCGTTGTCGTCATTACACAATAGCTTTTTCAACATGATCTCGTCTTTTTTAAACACCCGCTCGCTTCTATTTGACAGCTGGTTGTTCGTCCAGCTCGTCCAGCTCGAATTTGGTAGAATTTCCCCGCTCAAACATGAGCTTAAGGGACGTGGTTGAACAGCGTAATAAGAGTTTAAGTGGATCTTTTCTGTGACTTCCAAGACAGACACCACCTTATGTTGAGGAAATAAAACGTATGAAAACCTCAAAGAATGTAATTTTGTTGATGATGTTGTAGGTGAAGATTGTTTTAGAATAAGTCCACTATAATCTTAATCTATAATTAAACTTGAATATTGATACCCACTTTGAAAAATGCTGTGGAGAAGTTAACTTCTCTCCTGTGGGGATCGTCGTTTGGCACGCATATAGATAATAGCAGTAAGGTATCTATTTAGCAGAGCCATTTGAACAGGTTTAAGTCGATAGTTGCAAATCCAGTCTTTGAAAGTATAATGCAAGTTAGTTAATGGAAGGGAAAGATGCCGCTCGTGAAATGCGGCTTAACCAAAAGAGGAAAGCGAGGAGCGCATTATAGGTATAAAAGTTAAAAGACGTCCAAGTGAGAGTTCTATAGATTTTAACGAAGATAAGTTTATTTAAGAATTTGTTTATAACTTTAACACATAGAGGGTTGTTATTTTTTTAAAAAGCTTACATTATTAAGTTAAAGTTATAGTTATTGATATCATACAACGAAATAGACCAAAAAGTTTAATAAATAAATGTTTGCTTGACCAAGTGCAGAAGCATATGAATGGAGTGGGACGCTTTCAAACTTTAAAATTATAATGATTTGCCTTTTGACGTTAATTGATTACCAATTTGGATTTAGTAAGAATCCATATCATTTAAATGGACTCGAATTCATGACATTTGTTATTTGAATATTTATGTATATACCTGAGGTTTCAAGTACAAAAGACAGTGGTTACAATGAAATCAATCGATTTTAAACTTCACAGTTTTTCAACCAAGACTATGAGAAACAACTCACATATTGTGCCATGTACAGAGACACCTTATATATTTTTTCACAACAGCTCGAATAATGGTTTAGTTCGTAACAACGTTGCTTTATTCAACATTCTTACGATGAAGTGGGAGTGGACTTCCTCGGGTGAACATGCAAGAGGTGGGCACCTGGGAGTTTATCTTAGCAATGGAAAGGTACTTGTCTTTGCGGTGGAGTTAAAAGGGTATTACAATAGTTTAGCAACTTTCGATATCTATTCGAAAAAATGGACAGCGATGTATCCAGAAAATAATGGACCCAGCAAAAGAGAAAACCTGGCTTGCTGTCTATCCAGAGACGAACTGAAACTTTACATCAGTGGCGGAATTTTTAACTCGACACCAGTGAATGGCTTATACTGTTTTGATATTGAGTCTTATACTTGGGATTTTCTCGATGATTTTGCCACCAGATACGACCATCAAATTGTAAATCATGACGATGTTATTTACTCATTTGGTGGGTTTGACAGCCTGGGAGAGCGTGTCGAAACAATACTGTATTATTCGTTGACGACTGGCATTTCTGGTGAATTCTCAGACTCAGAATTTCGCAGTCGATTACATGGTAATAACAACGATTTCAATTATAAAATTATACAAACCGATTTGTCCTTTGATTTGATATTGAGTTTTGATACAAGGTGTAAGTTCACTTTGAGCGCGATTATCTTTAGTAATTTAGAGACCCAGATATTAATCAATCAAGATGAATTAACTACTTTGAATCCTGCGTTAAGTAATTTTGTATGTAAAAAAAGTCTGCTTATTAGAAATAAATTGTACTTGTTTGGTAATCAAGAGGTAAATGACGAAAGTCACAAAGAGTATCAAAGCATGTCATCAGAAGATCAAAGCACGGCATCGGAGGATCAAAGCTCGTCATCAGAGGATCAAAGCACATCATCAGAGGATCAAAGCTCGTTATCAGATGAAAACAACTATGTGACACAAGTACTAGTGATTGATCTCAAAAGTATTCCTTACGACAGACTTAATTTTTCAGCGGATTTTGTCAATTTCATTGAAGATCATGAATTCACTGACTTTGAGATAAAAGCACTTGCTGACAACGCTGAAGAAAATGAATTAAATGAAAATGAAAATCAAGAAACCAAAAGCATCCAAGTTCATAAATCGATTTTGTTAGCTCGCTGGCCGTACTTTCGTACAGTGATTACCAGCGAAATGAGTGAGAGCATCGAGAACAAGATGTATATACCAGAGCGGTACTCATTGGTGAAGCAATTGATTCATTATTTGTATACTAATCAGTTAGATGAAACGGTTAATTTGGAAGATATTGATACTACAGCGTTACTAGCAATGGCGGATTTGTACATGCTATACAATTTTAAAATTCAAATCAATGCAAAGGTTTATGAGTCGTATCTCCAACTTAAAAAAGTGTTTGATAATAAGGAAAATCATTTTTCCAAATTGCTACAAATCTGGAGAGACTTATCCAGAACTAAGAATTCCCCCAACGCACTTGAAGTGAAAAGATTCATTCGAAATAAATGGTCGTACATTGTGCAATCAGAAGCCTTCAAAAGTTTAAGTAAATCAGAATTGATGGAGTTGTGCCAAGATTGTAATAACAATCCATATACCATTTAGGAAAATGGAACATTGGTGCTATGAAGAAAAGGAACGTAATTCATATATCTTCCAAATATCTAGCATAACTCATCTATTTGTCTATGAATAGTTAAAGGAAGTCAACAAAGACATAAGAATAGAAAAGAGCAAAATCTAAATAGTAAAGAAAATAAAAATAGATATCGAACCAAAATTTCAATTATGGGTCAACAAACTCTACTAGTTTCAACTCTTCTACAAATACTATGGATACATCTTACACTCACACCATGTTATCAACACGAATAACTTGTCGATCACGATGACCTTGCAGGTGGAGAAATGAAGGCACTCAACATGAATAGGCGTATTTTTGACCTCATTTCGCGCATCGTCGTCGGTCTTGGTGTGCGTGTGAATCAAAGTGCTTTCGTAGATGGTCTGCAGCATTACTGGTGTTTGCCTGGGATAGTGATGCCGCTGATGCTCAAAGATTAGATTTATTCGACATAGTCGTCATCGATGAATCGATTTTATATGACTATCTCGTCTTGATTATATTTGACAGCTGGTTGTTCGTCCAGCTCGTTTAACGCATCAGTACTGATCAATTTGGTAGATTTTTCCCGGCTCAAACTTGGGCTTAAAGGATGTTGTTGATCATCGTAATAAGAGTATAAGTAGATATTTTCTGTTGCTTTCAAAGTAGACCCCGCCTGAAGATACTGAATATGGGGAACTGACAAAACGAGCGGTACACAATGAAAAAACGTGAATCCATTGATTTGGAGTATGAGGCTATATAATTCTTTTTAAAAAAGAAGAATTTCATATCGGGTTGTTCTTTTTTTAAAAAGTTTACATTATTAAGTTAAAGTTATAGTTATTGGTATCATACAACGAAATAGACCAAAAAGTTTAATAAATAAATGTTTGCTTGACCAAGTGCAGAGGCATATGAACGGAGTGAGAAGCTTTCAAACTTTAAAATTATAATGGCTTGCCTTTTAAAGTTAATTGATTACAAATTTGGATTCAGCAAGAATCCATATCATTTAAATGGACTCGAATTCATGACATTTGTTAGTTTGTATATACATGAGATTTCAAGTACAAAATACAATGGCTACATTAAAATCAATCGTTTTTAAACTTCACAGTATTTCAACTGACACCGACATAACAGAAAATTCACTTGTTGTGGCAGGCACAGGGATACCTTACATATTTTGTCTCCACGACAATGGAACAGTTTCTTTGTTCAACATTCTTACGATGACGTGGGATATGGATGCCTTCGATGCACTTGTAACAGAATGGAACCTGGGAGTTTGTCTTAGCAAAGGAAAGGTAATTGTCGTTGGAGGCATAGATGAAACTCATTTAAGAAATTTTGGCTTCTTCCCGAAACAAGAGAAAGTGGACGTGTACAGTAATGGACCCAAGGATAGAAAATACCTGGCTTTCTGTCTATCCACAGACGAACTGAAACTTTTCGTTAGTGGCGGAATTTCTGACTCAACCCCAATGAATGGCTTATACTGTTTTAATATTAATTCTTCTACTTGGAAATTTGTTGATGATTTTGTCATCAGATACGAGCATCAAATTGTAAATCATGATGACTTTATTTACTCATTTGGTGGGTTTGACAGCCTGAAGAAGCATGTCGAAACAATACTGTATTATTCGTTGACGACTGGCATTTCTGGCGAAATCTCAGATTTAGAGTTTCAAAATCAATTACAAGGCGGTAACAACGATAATTATAAAATTATAAAAACTGATTTGTCTTTTGATTTGATGTTGAATTTTGAAACAGAATTCGGGTTCGCTTTGAGTGCATTTGAATTCAGCAATTTCGAAACTCAAAAATTAATCAACCAAGATGAATTGGCTAGTTTGAATCCCTGTTTAAGAGATTTCGTCTGTAAAAAGGGTGTGCTTAAGAAAAATAAATTGTATTTATTTGGCTACCTCAAGGTGGAGGACGATATTCTTCGAGACGTTGACAATTTCCGACTATCAGAGAAAGGCAAATATTTGACACATTTTTTGGTGATTGATCTCAATACTATTCATTACGACAAAGGTAATTTCTTAGCGGATTTCGTCAATTTTTTTGAAAGACAAGAATTTACTGACTTTGAGATAATAACACTTGCTGACAATGTTGAAGACGATAAATTGAACGCAAATGAAAACCAAGAAACTAAAAGCATCCAAGTTCATAAATCGATTTTGTTAGCTCGCTGGCCGTACTTTCGTAAAGTGCTTACCAGCAAAACGAATCAGAACATGAAGAACAAAATGCATATACCACAGCGGTATTCATTAGTGAAAAGATTAGTGCATTATTTGTATAGTGGTCAATTAGAAACGGGTGACTTGAAAGATTTTGACACTACAGCTTTGCTAGAAATGGCAGATTTGTACATGCTACACAATTTTAAAATTCAGATCAATGCAAAGGTATATCAGTCGTATCTGGAACTCAAAAAAATATTCAAAGATAACGACAATCATTTTTCCAGATTGCTACAAATCTGGAGAGATTTATCTAAGACTACGAATTCCGCTAACGCACTTGAGGTAAAAAAATTCATTCATACTAAATGGTCGTACATTGTTCCATCAGAAGCCTTTAAAATATTGAACAAATCGGAATTGATAGAATTGTGCCAGGATTGTTGGTAAAAATGATAATTTTCTCGAAATATAAAATGATTAATCTTAAGTTATGCGTGAAACATTCAAGCGCCATTTCGTAACATTCTGTATAAAGTGGGCTGGTCAGTTAGATGAAACGATTAATTTGGAAGATTTTAATACTACAGCGTTACTAGAAATGGCGGATTTGTACATGCTACACAATTTTAAAATTAAGATCAATGCAAGGGTATATCAATCGTATCTGTTGGAAACATTGGCAACTACCCGACTGGGAGCTGTGAGCCACTCGCTCATCAGAGAAAATTTTTGCAGCATCGCACGGTTTATAGCTTCTTCTGGGAGGAATCAATACATATATACTTCTGCTAAGTAACAGATGCCATCAAATTCACCTTAAGTCAACTATGTCCCAATTTGAGCTCCAATTGGACCTAACGACTTATAAGTCTATCAATTGCAATCAAAACAATTGATCACTAGCGATATAGCGTGAACTTAAGATATTAATTCAATTAAGAACTTTTCTTATATTAAACTACTAACTCTAAACTTCTATACAATACACTTAATTTCTATTATATGATTGGGAATCCATTTCTTTAAATACAAGCAGAAATGTCCTTAATTTACCGTTTCTGCATAATGATGTTACCGCACGTCTGTTGCTTCATTCGTTTTGATTTCATTGTTTACCGACTTTGTATTTGCTGTAAAATTGCAGGTTTATCGTGTTCTTACCAAAATAGAGTGTAACTAACAAAGTGAGAAAACACCTTCTAAACTATTGATTTTCTCAGTTTTCTCACAGTACCCCCCTTAAAAAGAACTCAGACCACATCAGCTTAATTGTTTGTGAGTCTTTCATTGAAATCACTTGGCATATAATAAAGTTTCAACATTTCTCTCGTATATGTCTTCTGTAGTTTCACCCCATCTAATGTTTCCAAATAGTATATTCTATCACCTACTGCATTGTATACTCTAAAAGGACCTGACCATCTAGGTTTCATTTTATGGTAAGAATCGGCTATCAAATTTTTCATTGGTCTGTCATACGTCAATACTAGATCTCCTTCATGAATCGGTTTATCCGTTTTATGAACTCTGTCATAAGCCTTCTTTATTTGTAACCGCTTGTCATACTGCGTGTTCAAAGCAGACCCATATTGATTTTCTCTGAACTCTAATTGCTTAAAACGAAATTTGAACAACTCACTTGAAGTATATTGACTCGGTCTTATTGAACAGTCCAAAAAATTATGTAAATCCGAATAACCTTGAAATCCATAAACTAGATATTAAGCACTGTAACCAGTTGTGCTTCTGATATTAGTTCTATCAACTCTTAATGCACTTGGTAGATATTGTTCCCAATTCTCCTGATCTGGTAACTTTTTTATAAAATTTATCAAAGTTTGGTGATTTCGTTCTGACATACCGTTTGCCTGAGGGTGATCGGCAACCAGAAACTTATGATCAATACGAAATGTCTTCATTAATGCTTCAACAAACTCATTTCTAAACTCAGATCCTTGGTCAGTTCTAAACACTTCAAAAAACCCAATTCGGCAAATAAATTGTTCGTAAACAAACTTTGCAACTGCAGCTCCACTCAATTTCTCTAAAGCGACAGCTTCCACCCGGCCTGAAAATTCATCTCTAGCAACGACCAAATACTTGTTGTGAATTTTAACGGTATCACAAACTATCGTGTGCCAAAGCCCTGCTGGTAAGTTGAGAAATAGTGGATCTCTCTCAGTTGACTTGTTATCAAAACGCTGACAGATGTCACAAGTGCTAATATAACGGTGTAGTAGTTGGTGAATTTTTGGTATGAAATACCATTGACTAATGGCTAATTTTGTGTTGTCAAACTTGCGGTGACCCTGTAGGTCGTGTTCATGGTGAAATATTTTAAAGATATCCTTCTTTTTGTATAGGACTTTTCTTGCAAATGAGCCCGACTTCCCCCGTTTATACAACTGACCATGTTGTATAAAAAATTCATGTGCAATGAATATGAATCTCTTTCTAATACTAGAATATCGGGGCGGAATGGTTGTTGATTGCAAGAAGTCCATAATATGTTCGAAATGGACACCCTTATATGATTCCACACCATTTGACCTAGGTTCGACTGCTTCAACTTGATGGACCTCAACACGCTTTACCATTTCTTCGACCAATTGTCGCAAACCAAAGTGTGGGGCTGGGTCCTTTGTATCAC
Source organism: Insectozyma sakaeoensis (assembly GCA_030569255.1). Lineage (NCBI taxonomy): Eukaryota > Fungi > Ascomycota > Pichiomycetes > Serinales > Debaryomycetaceae > Insectozyma > Insectozyma sakaeoensis. Next base: position 3,106 of record JAJMKJ010000022.1, on the reverse strand, counting down.
TATGACTCCGGGAGAGAGCATCCGCGACTATATTCTCGGTACCTTTTATATGGAAAATCTTGTAATTAAACGTTCGTATAAAGTTTAGCCACTTGTAAAGTCGATTCACAAAATGTGAATTCTCCAATGGCTTGTTCAATACTTGCGTTAATGCTTTATTGTCGCAGAATATATTGATCACCCCTTTGAAGTCGAACAATAGTGAATAACAGGATAATAGTGTCTTGTAAATGGCATACAACTCTTTCTCATAAATGGAATAATTCTTTTCACTTGAATGAAACTTTCCTGAATAACATGCCACAACGAACCGGTTTCCATCCTTATCCACGTTATGCAATACCCCAGCCCAACTCAAGTCAGACGCATCACAATGAATGGTAATCATCTGGTTAAGATCAATAGGTTTGACCACTGGTTTAGTCGATAATAAGCGTCGTAAATAGTTGAAGTAGTCGATGCAATCCTCAGTCCAAGTTATCTGATGTTTGCTTTCACCTGCCTTAACAGCTAATTCGTACAACGGTGAGGTCAATTCAGCAAAAGCTGGAATTAGCGTCCGATAATAATTGATTAAACCCAAAAAACTTTCCATCTGCCTTCTTGTCTTTGGCAATGGATAATTCTTCAATGCGTCAACTTGTCCATCTATAATAGTTTTGCCCTTGGGTGATATTTGAAACCCCAAAAATGTACAACGTTGAACCGCGATTTGTAACTTCATTGGGTTTATCTTCAAACCAGCGTCCATGAGGATTCTCTGGAAGCTGTCGCTTTAGAGAAATTGAGTGGAGCTGCAGTTGCAAAGTTTGTTTACGAACAATTTATTTGTCGAATTGGGTTCTTTGAAGTGTTTAGAACTGACCAAGGATCTGAGTTTAGAAATGAGTTTGTTGAAGCATTAATGAAGACATTTCATATTGATCATAAATTTCTGACATACCGTTTGCCTGAGGGTGATCAGCAATCAGAAATTTAAGGGACCACCATTTTTCTGTCGCACTGAAAATTTATTTCCAGCTTTTTACGTACAGGATGGACATCTTACTTCTGCTAAGTAACAGATGCCATCAAATTCACCTTAAGTCAACTATGTACCAATTTGAGCTCTAATTGGACCCAACGACTTATAAGTATATCAATTGCAATCCAGACAATTGATTACTAGCGATCTAGCGTTAACTTAAGATATCAATTCAATTAAGAACTTTCTCTATATTAAACTACTAACTCTTAACTTCTATTCAATACACTTAATTCTCATTATATGGTTGGGAATCCATTGCTTTAAATAAAAGCAGAAATGTCCTCAATTTACCGTTTCGGCATAATGATGTTACCGCACGTCTGTCGCTTCATTCGTTTTGATTTCATTGTTTACCGACTTTGTATTTGCTGTAAAATTGCAGGTTTATCGTGTTCTTACCAAAACAGAGTGTTACTAACAAAGTGAGAAAACACCTTCTAAACTATTGATTGTCTCAGTTTTCTCACAGCGGCCACATCTTTTATATCCCTCAACTTTGTCCAATATATACCCAGTATAGCGTATACCATCCTCCCAACATATTACATGGAGCCCTACGCCAATTCTAGCCCCGGTTACCTTTACTGGCAGTTATATACGAGATCTATTACTCCACCTGTCACAGTTGCAATGCCATCACTTTCATCTTCCTGTCACAAAATTGTCTCGACAGCAACCAGGTTTTAAATGGCGAAAGGGCCTAGTTATTTTTGGAAAAGATAAACATATTGTGTTGCTACTTCTTTAAAAGCTTATATTCAGAAGTCAAGGATTGAACAGATAATTTTGTTGGCATCATACAAAGAAATAGGGCAAAAAGAAATAGGGCAAAAGGAAATAGATCAAGACAAAAATGTGTGTTGGATTGCAAGCAGAAGTTTTATGGCTTAACCCATGATACAAATGTGAAAGAATTGCATGACCTATGCTCTCGTCAACATATATATATTCAGAAAAACAATACTTTTATAGTTAGGGAGACTTTAACAGACTTTAACAGACTTTAATAGGCTTTAATAGACGAGTATAGTTAGTCTGGCAGTTGCGTAATTAGGAAACAACCCCAAAGTACACCAATTATACCACATTGAGAGGCATATGAATTTGGAGTGGGGAGCGGGAGGAGCTCACAAGCATTAAAATTATAATGGCTTGCCTTTTAAAGTTAATTGATTACGAATTTGGATTCAGCAAGAATCCATATCATTTAAATAGACTCGAATTCATGACATTTGTTAGTTTGATTATTTATGTACACACCTTAGGTTTCAAGTACAAAATACAATGGCTACAATAAAATCAATCGATTTTAAACTTCACAGTATTTCAACTGGCACCGCCATGACAGAAAATTCACTTGTTGTGGCAGGCACAGGGATACCTTACATATTTTGTCTCCACGACAGTGGAACAGTTTCTTTGTTCAACATTCTTACGATGACGTGGGATAAGAATTCCTTCGATGAAAGTGTAACAGAATGGAACCTGGGAGTTTGTCTTAGCAATGGAAAGGTAATTGTCTTGGAGGCATAGATAAAACTCATTTAAGAAATTTTGGTTTCTTCCCGAAACAAGTGACAGTGTACCTGTACAGTAATGGACCCAAGGGTAGAAAATACCTGGCTTTCTGTGTATCCACAGACGAACTGAAACTTTACATCAGTGGCGGAATTTTTAACTCGACACCAGTGAATGGCTTATACTGTGTTGATATTAAATCTTCTACTTGGAATTTTCTTGATGATTTTGCCACCAGATACGATCATCAAATTGTACTTCATGACGATGTTATTTACTCATTTGGTGGGTTTGACAGCCTGGGAGAGCGTGTCGAAACAATACTGTATTATTCGTTGACGACTGGCATTTCTGGTGAAGTTTCAGATTCAGAGTTTCGCAGTCAATTACGTGGTAATAACAACGATTTCAATTATAAAATTATACAAACTGATTTGCCTTTTGATTTGATATTGAGTTTTAATACTAGATTTGGGTTCGCTTTGAGTGCATTTGAATTTAGCAATTTTGAAGTTCAAAAATTAACCAACCAGTACGAATTGGCTAGTTTGAATCCTCTTT
>JAJMKJ010000021.1:93149-149074 GCA_030569255.1 Insectozyma sakaeoensis | reverse complement strand
GAGATTCGAAATGGAGCCAATTAACCGAGAACCGAGCTGTGCATCTTTTTTTTTTTTTTTTTTGTCCCTGCGACACACTTTTCTTGAGGCAACATAGTCAAAAAAAAAGAGAATAATACACAATTTATAATCAATCCTTTATTATGTATTCATCAATAATTAGACGTCAATCAAGGAGATTAGGAGGACTACATGTGGTTAAAACACTCGCAACCAGCTCCTCATCAACTACAATAACCAATTCAACCGATACAGTACATATCAAAACACCAATAGACCCATCACAGATTATCCCACCATCGGGATCATCAATCAGTTTAAAGTCAGCAAACAGAGATGCGTCCAAGTTCGGTACTAGACCTATTTACTTAGACGTTCAAGCTACTACCCCCGTTGACCCAAGAGTTTTGGACAAGATGTTGCAGTTTTACACTGGTTTGTATGGTAATCCACACTCGTCAACGCATGCTTATGGATGGGAGACAGATAAAGAAGTTGAAAAGGCTAGAAAGTACATTGCTGACGTGATAAACGCCGACCCAAAGGAGATCATCTTCACCAGCGGCGCCACTGAAACTAACAACATGGCAATCAAGGGCGTACCCCGGTTCTACAAAAAAACGAAAAAACATATAATTACGACCCAGACAGAACACAAGTGTGTTTTGGACTCAGCTAGACACATGCAGGACGAAGGGTTTGACGTGACTTATTTGCCCGTTACTGAAGAAGGATTGATAAACTTACAAGACTTGAGAAACGCAATCAGAAAGGATACAGTGTTGGTGTCGGTGATGGCGGTGAACAATGAAATCGGCGTCATCCAACCTTTAAAAGAGATTGGACAAATTTGTAAAGAAAATAAGATTTTTTTCCACACTGATGCGGCGCAAGCGTATGGTAAAATACCAATTGATGTCAATGAAATGAATATTGACTTGTTATCGATTTCATCGCACAAGATCTATGGACCAAAAGGAATTGGTGCTTGTTACATCAGAAGAAGACCCAGAGTCAGAATGGACCCAATCATCACTGGTGGTGGCCAAGAAAGAGGGTTGAGATCGGGTACTTTAGCACCACCATTGATTGCTGGATTTGGCGAAGCTGCCAGATTAATGGTGCAGGAGTCAAAGTATGATAAGGAGTATATTGAAAAATTGTCGACCAAGTTAAAGAATGGGTTATTGTCAATTCCAAGTACTCAATTCAATGGATCCAAGAATGCCAAATTCCAGTATCCAGGGTGTGTCAACATCTCGTTTGCCTACATTGAAGGTGAATCGTTATTGATGGCGTTAAAAGATATTGCCTTGAGTTCGGGGTCTGCATGTACATCAGCTTCTTTAGAACCTTCGTACGTGTTGCACGCATTGGGTGCTGACGATGCGTTGGCCCACTCAAGTATAAGATTTGGTATTGGTAGATTCACAACCGAGGCTGAAGTCGACTATGTTATTGCTGCTATAAACGAGAGAGTCGAGTTTTTAAGAAAAATGTCGCCATTATGGGAAATGGTGCAAGAAGGTATTGATTTAGATTCGATCGAATGGAGCGGTCATTAGAAGAAAAAAAGCCGGTGTCGCTCCGATTTCAGGAATCCTATCCCCCCCCCCCCCCCGCCAACATATATAAACGAAAAAAAAAAAAAATCTATTTATTCAGTTTTACTCTCTTTTCTTTTTTCAACAATGTCGGAAGTTATCAAGAGAATTACGGTTTTACCAGGAGACCACGTTGGGACCGAGATTTGCGAAGAAGCAATCAAAGTATTGAAATCGATCCAAGAGTCCACCCCGTTCCATAATGTGAAATTCGAGTTCAGCAACCATTTAATCGGCGGGGCTGCAATTGACAAATTTGGCGTTCCGTTACCTGATGAATCCCTCGAATCAGCCAAGAAAAGCGACGCAGTGTTGTTGGGAGCAGTTGGTGGACCGAAATGGGGCACGGGCGACGTGAGACCCGAGCAAGGGTTATTAAAAATCAGGAAGGAGTTGAACTTGTATGCCAACATCAGGCCATGCAACTTTGCCAGCGACTCGTTATTAGAGTTGAGTCCATTGAAAGCAGATGTTGTACGTGGCACCAACTTGACGATTGTGCGTGAACTCGTGGGGGGGATCTACTTTGGTGAACGAATGGAGCAGGCTGAATCGGACGATTTGGAAACTGCGTGGGATACAGAAAAATACACCGTTGCTGAAGTGACGCGTATCACTCGTATGGCTGCTTTCATGGCGTTGCAACATACACCACCATTGCCAATCTGGTCATTGGACAAGGCGAACGTGTTGGCGTCATCTCGATTATGGCGTAAAACAGTCGACAACGTCATCCAAACTGAGTTCCCCACCTTGACTGTCCAGCACCAGTTGATTGATTCAGCAGCTATGATTTTGATCCAGAACCCAACCAAGTTGAACGGGATAATCATCACTTCAAACATGTTTGGCGATATCATCAGCGATGAAGCTTCAGTCATACCGGGATCATTGGGGTTGTTGCCCTCAGCATCATTGGCGTCTTTGCCAGACACAAATAAAGCGTTTGGGTTATACGAGCCATGTCACGGCTCAGCACCCGATTTGCCAAAGAATAAAGTCAACCCCATCGCTACAATCTTGAGCTGTGCTGCAATGTTGAGATTATCGTTGGATTGCGTCAAGGAGGCCGAGGCGCTAGAGGAGGCAGTTAGAAACGTGTTGGACTCAGGAATCAGAACCGCAGATTTGAGGGGATCAAGCTCAACTGTGGAAGTCGGCGATGCCGTTGCGAAAGAGGTAGCCAGAATCTTAACAGAAAGAAGTAGGTAACAGATGAGATAAAAGAAGTAGGTGACAGAAAAGAAGTAGGTGTGGTGACAGAGTCTTGCGTATAGTCACGAGTAATGTATAAAGGTAAGTAAAGAGAGAACGATCACGGAGCAGAGTTGACTCTTTGTGTATTAAACCGTAAACTGTAAACCAAATGTAAACTGATTGCAAGCCTACCTGTTAGGTTACCCTGGGTGCGCAAGCTGTAGACATGGGTTGTTACTGTACAATCGAAATTTGGACCCCCCAGTCCTACAGTTGGATCCCAGTCTACAGTTGGATCCCCGGGTGTATACTGTTTGAGAGATAAAAACACTAGCTCTGGACACACACTGCTCAACTGGGTCCACTACCTACTTTTACAACTTGTCACAAACTCTATATTGTAACCATTCTATACATGCTTTAAAACCCCAGTCCATCTTGGGGTCTGGGTCTTCGAGTCTATCTAGTAGATGATGACGGCGGCGGTGGCGGAAACTGCAATCACCCCAGACACAAATATCGTCAACTGCACCACCAACGTCTCCACGCGACTGATTTTCGACCCACACAACTTCAAATAAAACAAACACGGGAGAATATTACATATAATAAAACATATCGATGCACCCAACATACCCAAAATCTTATCAAACTCAGGAAACAAAATCGCCAACAGCACAAACGTCAAGTTGACCCCAATCTTAACCAGGAAACTCACCACTGAGTCAAAAATCGACTGGTACCCCGACGCATTCTTGTCATGGGGCTGGATCACAATCGAGTTCAATGCTGATATGATGGGTTTCGCATTCAATGGCGTCTTGGCCAACGGAACAAGACAAATCAACCCTGATATCAAAGGGTACACCCAGTGCGGATACCCCTGGGTCATCAACAATGTGTTTGTGATCTCGTTCGAGTTCTTGTTCCCGTACATCAAGTACCCAATCACCGCCATCGACAAATCAGTCAAGATCGTGATAAAATATGTATAACGCAACGTCTTGGTGAACTTGTATGGGTGTCTCATATCACTGCGCAAGTTGGGGAAAATCGCATGGCCGCCAAATGGCGCCATTGCCAATGAAACACCAACTAAAAACTCAATCCAGTTCAGCGGATACAACTTTGTTGGCATGATATCAATCAACGACCCAGGCGCTTCTTGCTTGATCAACCCACATACAAAAATCAAAACCGTTATTGATACCGTCGACATTATCCCAAATAACGAAATGATCGATAATATAGGTAACGGCACAAACGTGAACGGGGTTAGCACCAAGAAACTAATGATTTTAAGCTTGGTAGTCGTCAAACTTTCACTTCCAAACAATGCATATAGCGAATCGCTAAATAAAACAATCAACGAAACACCTGCACCCAAGAGGTCAATCGAAAACAACAACGAAATCACCAATTTGGCTTTCGAGCCATAGGCAGCAAACCCCAAATCAGCATACGTCATTAACGTTTCGTCGGTGTCCATCGCTTTCGAAAGCAACGTAGCTGTCCAACACGTCGTGACACCACACAATAACAAGATAGGAACCCCCAAAAACCACCCACACAAGTTCATCATCGACGGCAACGCCAACAAGCCAACGCCAATCAACACATTCACCGAGTTGAAGATGGTTTGCGGCGCCGTAGATTGTCCCTGGAGAATAGTCACAACATTACCGTTCTCATCCTCAATTTTCTTGACACTGATGAGCGAGGGTGCAAGTGACACATTCGATCTCAACGAGCTAAACGACTGCGAACTAAACAATCGATTCTTGCGCTTAATTGGAATGGCCACCGCAGGTGTGTTATTGTTCATCGAGCTTTGTCTTGACCTCGTGTCGCCCAACGCATTCATAATATCGTCATGGTAGAATACCTCGTTGTTGGGACTCAAGTAGCTGTCGAGCTCATTTGCATTGTTAAGAAATAGCGAGTTCTTCGCCTGTAGGTCATGGACAACCGTAGACAACCGTTCGCCTCGATAACTGGGTACCATCAACTCAGGATCAAATGTCTCGTCCTCCACATCGGTTCCTGAAACTCCAGACGTGAAAAACGACCTTTTCTTGTGGATGTCATTGTCTATCTTGCTAGCTGCGAATGACGTTGATCTAGCGAACGAATTGGCAAAGTTTTGCAACGAGTTAGGCCCCTTGAACGATCCCGACGGAATTATCTCTGAATAAACATGCGACGATCTTCTAGAGTTGGAATTCAATAAACTGGTGTTCTCATCTTCCATTCTCGTTGATGATAACAGAGATAAAAAAAAATTAATTTTCGCGTTTGCAACTTTTTATACTCAAACTACTCTAACTCCATCATTACATCCTCGATGTTGTTCGTCGCCTGGAAACTGGCTTTGTGACTGTGACTCCCCTTGCCGGTGTATTTGGGCGCCTGGTCAATATCCAAATTGTAGTTGATACGCACGATGGGGTCCAAAAGATGCAATGCAGCTAGTAATGTGTAGTAGGCGTCGTTGCCTGCGTTATGTAGAAAACTATGCGGGATGTTCAAGTTGCGTAATATTGCCCATAGCGAACCACCATGATTCCGTGACAACTGATGGATCGTTAGTGTATCTATGCTATCCTGGCTTTTTAGATCAATTCCCAATTTTTTGAAAAACTTGACTTCAGACGATAAGTTGTGCCCTATTAGTATCCCGTTTTCCTGCCCGAGGTACTTTTCAAGAAACGTTTTCAAAAACTGTTTGGTTGCCGGTTCTGTCATCACGAACGACCGCCCATTTAGGAACTTGTCCTTGAAGTCAGGCACAAACTTTTGATTTCGTTTCGTCATATGGTCTTTGATCACAATGTGGATCGTCTTGATCTGGGGCACAAGCGTCGTCGCGTTACGGTTCAACAACGATATACCAATCTCAGTGATAAACTTCTGGTTCCGCTCGTACGCTTCACAATCTATAGTCACCAATGGTCGTTTGGAGTCAATCAAACTAATGCTGTTCTTCAACAAGGTCATCTTTGCCAATTCTGACTTGAACTTGAAATGGTTCGAGCTGAGATATTCATCAACCGATACCGTTTCATTCTCTTTGAGTCGCTGCTTTAAGTTAACCAACTCTATAGGAACTTGATACTTTGGCTCCTGCGGCTTCAACACCAACGATCTTGTTAATATTCGTAACCTACTCTGAAACATGGTGAAAAAAAAAAATATATATAGCTGAGCGAAAACTACATGCCATGAATAATGATTACGAACTCTTGAAAAACAAGCCTGACAAGGACATAGTTGACCAAATTCTAGAGCGAAATTTGAGCAAAATTACATTCCAATACGTGAATGTGTTGTTAGATTACACAATCGTGGAGCTATACCCATGCACAAACCAGTTATTGGTCGAGACCTTCCAATCGTTAATTGGCCTAAGTAATCTACTAAATAAAGTATCAATCTACAAGGGTAACAAACAGGCGGAAATATATTTGGATTTAATCAATCGGGTGTTTAACGACAATTTACTTCAGAATTGCTTGAGAAGCTGCTGCCTGGACCTCCAAATCAAACAAGTTGATAAATTATTGTTCAGAGGTAAAGTATTGTCGGTGATTAATGAGATAAGTCTAGACCACAACGTGAAAAACATGAGCTTGACACTGACGGCCAGTTATGTTCAATTCATGGTACGTCAAATCGAATTGAATCGCCGGTTTGATGATTTCCTACTTTCATTGATGAAGATTAGTAATGAAGCATTTGCCCAGATTTTACACACCCTCTTTGACAAGGGGAAATGGCAATATTTTCAAACTTTCTTTGACAAGTTGAGGAAACCAGAACGGGTGGACATCGTCAAGAAATTGTTTACCATTTACCTACCCAGCCGTGTCAATCGGTCAAATCTATCTTCGTTGTTTACTATCGTAAATTTCACAAGCGAGTACTTGAACGAACCGATCATAGAGCAAGTCGTCACACTAGCAAATTACGAATTGAATACGTTGGTAGCCATGATCGCAACAGATAAGCAGACGACTATTCTACAATTGCTTTATAAATGGTCAAACGAGAATTATATCAAGAACGAACCAATATCGATACAAGAATCGAGAACGGTTTTACTATCTAAGCTCATGTATTACACCAGAAACACGCCATTTTTGAAAAGCTTAACCACGGAGAAAAACTTTATCACCTCAATCAGTACGCGATTGGGCTCATTTTCAAACAACGTCAAGATCCTAGCTATCATCTTGGCCGATTATGTCTGCGAGTTGAACGGCGATGAGAAAATATTCAAGACGAACGATATCGGTTATGAAAAGTATACAACGCCACCACCGGAAATCAAACTCGTTGATGAACCATGGGACAACCTCACTGTGAAAAGTGATTTGGAGATCAAAGTGTCTGAGATTAGGATTTCTGAGTTGACCAACGACGATGAGGAAGATTTGCCAAATTCCAAGGTGCCAACACCAATCTATATCAAAACTTTACTAGAGTACTTGAATGTAGATACGTCGCACAAGTCGGCTTTCGACATGAGGAAAATGGCTTTAGAACAAGGTCCTACATTGATACGACAAAAGAAGCTAAGTGGTAACGAGGTCGAGTTCTATTCAGAAGACTTGCTAACTTCAATTATAGCATTGGACAATTTTTTCAATGTCGATAATTTCGAGGACATGAAATTAAACTTTATAATCAGTGTTATTGTCACCAACTATAAAATCACATATTTCCTATTTGATTTGCTAGTTCATGGGGACTATTCATTGCAGCAGCGGTTGTTTATTTTGTCAGCTACATCGTTGGCAGCGCGGGAACTACGAGGAATCAAAGACGAAGTAGTGTCAAAGTCGTACCAGATCAAAGACTTTGCAACTGAAAAACTACCGCGCGTATTGCACGATCAGTACCTCGGCACGACTAAACACCTAGATCAACTAGAGCACGAGTTGCAGGATTCGCTCATGGCAGACGAATCAACGAGAGCACAAGAGGAGATATTAGGCAAGGGGAAATTGATCCGTATATCGTCGAAATTGACTAAAAAGAAGGACGTGGAGATAAATAAGCCAATTGACGGGTTCTTTAAAATCATCAGCGAGTATTTTTACTTCCCGTTATTGAATGCATGGTATGTGGAGACATCAAGGATCAGAGACATAGGCCACTACACGCCTATATTCGTCGGGCACTATGTGAAAACACTATCGTTGCTAATCCATGTCGCCTTCCCGTCTAGTTTGCAATTGAATGACATGATCAAGGAGTTTATCATCTTTTCTATCTCCATCACAAAGCAGGCGGACGTCGAGCACGTGCAAGTAATTGAAAGTATAATCACTGGCTGGCTATTGATCTTGGACATATGCGACGACCAGATGCTCATAAATCAGTACCTGCAGGAAGTGCTCTTCTTTACCAACTGGCTCGTGATGATCTACGAGCAAATAATCGACGACAAACTTCGGAGCTTAGCTGCTGGGCTACTATTGAAGTTGACTAATTTGAGCCAAAAATATGAAAAGACAATCTTGGATAGGCAAAGTTTGTTCATTTGATGGACGGAAGCAGACTCAAACAAACTTACAAAGCTTGTTTATTTGAATCGATGATAGTACTAGACTCAGACAAAGCTTCTTTATTTGAATATCGATGATAACACTTCCGAAGCAGACTCTACTTCAACCAATTCGGCGATGTTGAACGGTGTTGGGGTGCGCTTTTTCCTCTTTGCGACTTTTACTTTACCCTCCAACTTCAACTTCTCCTCCTCCTCCTTCCTCTTCTCTTCTTGCAACTTTCTTTCCTCCTTGGCTGCTAGTTTCTCCTCCTCCGTCATATGCACCGGCACGTTTCTGAGTTCGTCTAGATTGTACTTGATCCTAATTTGCGGGTCCAACAACTTGATCGCCAATAGTAGCGTATAATAAGCATCATTGCCTGCATTATGGAGGAAGCTGTAGGGCACATCGATGATATCCAAGCTTTTCTTCAACCCTGTCCCCACTTTCCCCTGGGTTATCTGTATGATGGACTTTGTATCTATCAAGTCGACTTTCGTCGGCATGTTGACCCCCAACTTGTTCAACCACTTGAGATCGTTTTTGAAATCGTGCCCCACGAAATAACTCCGGATTTCCAAGTTGAAATAGTAGTCAACCAACGACTGGACAAAGTAGCCAGCCTCACGCAACGACATCACGTAGGTTGTGCCACCGTTGAAATTGTTGGCATGGTCAGGCACAAACTTGCCGTTCAAGTAGTGCAAGTACTCCCTGGTACGTATATGGATCTGGGTCACCGACGGCGCCATAGCAAGCTGCTGGCCCCTGGGATCATAGATGGCGATGCCAATCTCGGTAATCAAGTTTGTGTTGTGCTCGAATGCCTCGATGTCAAGACAAAACAACACCGCATTCCGGCCGTACACTTTTGTCATCAAGCTAGTTAGCTTCGTCTTGTAATTGACTAGGTAGGAGTTATCCTTGGGGATCTTGCGGCCAGCGTATTCAGCGATGATGTCCTTGAAAATTGTGAGTTGTTGTAACTCCATCGAATCCAAGTACCGGATTTTCTCCAAGTCTTTGAGATGCTGTGAAATCTTTTGTTTTCGAGTCAAGGATAAAGTTACCGGATCCATGTCACGGGGCTTGACCTTTTTCTTAGCATGCGTCGCATTATTCTTGTTCTTATGATCCATCAAAGTATGCCTCTGGATTTTGGGATGTATGCTTACGGTGGGAAAAATTTGCTAGGTGGTCGTGGTCGCGGTAGCGGTAGCGTGTGTAGCATATAACCGGAATAGACTATAGCGACACGTACTATAGAGACGAGCAAATATTTTAAGGCATCGATGGTTTTAACCTGATGGCTTGTGTAATACACTCATCGAGGCCTAACCATACACCTGATGATTTGAATCCGAGGAAGAACAAGAGATGAATGTTGAAGGCGAGCTAATCGGGCAAACAGAACTGATCAAATCTCTCCCTGTTGGTTACCGCTTCAGTGCAATGCGCGTATACACTGCAACAGGGGCATATTTGGTATGATCAATCTACCGTCTGCAACAATAAATACAATGGACATAAAAAAAGGTACAAAATCTAATCTCCGTTTGTTCAGAAACGAGTCAAATTTAAGTTACTCCCAGTAAGCCACCACTTTGAAAACCAACCCGCATGGCAAATTTACTTTCACCAGGTAGTGTAATAAGAGATATAAGGCTCGAGCACCTGGTGGTTGACATTGTGTGATATCTCTGATTTTATATACATTCCCCACTCTATAAAACATTAATCAATAAACTTAACCCTAAAACACCAGAAACCGTTAAAATTGTCTTGCTTAAACTTTTGTCGCCCACTGTAAACTGTTTGACGGCATTAGACGTCTTGTTGCTATTCACCGAATGTGTAGAATGACTAGCTGATGATGAGCCTGACGCAGACGAGTCTGACGCCGATTTCGAATCACTGCTGTCCGAGGAGCTTTGCATTGTTGTTGCTACCCATACCGACTGTGATCCTGTAAATCCATACTGATTATAGCTCACAGAGGTAGCCTGCTGGGTATTTGAAGTTCCTGGTGTGCCCGACGCTTTCGACGTGCTTGTAGTTGCAGTATTTGTAGTTGGTGTCCACCATTGAGTCGTTTGTGTAGTCTGTTGAGTAGTTGGCTGGGTGGTAGTTTGTTGAGTTGTTGGTTCTGTGGGGGTCTTTTCATTGACGGTATTTGTCGTTTGATCCTTTGTTGTTTGTAGAGTGCCAGCTGTTGTATCGGTACTTTTACCACCACTACCATCTAAACCACCCAAATTAGCAGCTAAAGTCAAATTTATTAGCGACAAGAGTATTAAAGTAGATTGTTGAAATTTCATGGTTGGACTAAATGTATGATGATGATGATCGAAAAAAGAAAGAAAAAAAAAGTGGATAGAAATGGTTACCCCATCTTTATATATGATTTAATTTAAATCAACCAGCGTAGATCAATAAGGTCAATAAATAAATGTAGAAATAATAATAGTGTTTGACATCAACCAGCATAAATCAGACGGTCAAATCAAAACATTCAACCGCGAATATTTTTTTTTTTTTTTTTATCACCAGCCATTTTTTTCTCGTGCCTACTTCAACAGCCGATTCCAAAAGGTACCCATGTCCACCACCAGGTCCACCACCACCGCAGGGCATAGTTTCTTTTACGCCCGCTAATGTTGTCGTTTTTTTTTTTACAACCGTTTCATTCCTAACCATAATCATAACCATAACTAACGCCAACTGAGAACCACAACGTTTTTTTATGACGTCAGAGGTTTGTCTCTTGTTTTCAATGACATCAGAGGTGTATTTAGTACCCACCAAAGTTTAAAACTGTTTTGTTCACGATTTGGAATACGATTCGTCGTGGTTCGTAGGGCTAGTGTGACAAAACAACGTATTTTTTTTCTCACTGAAATCAAACATTGATCAACGTACTGTAGTACCTGGTAGCTTAACTCTGGTAGCACAATGGTAGTAGAAACATTCCGAGTGGCTCACTACACCAAGCTGGTCAATGTCTGCACTTTCAATGCACTTTACAACTTCGCCAATGAAACCGTTGGTGAAAAGTAATTTATATTCCAAAGCTCTAGGATCAGCACTTCACGAGGGAGGCCGGCATTCTTGATCACCTTGCATTATATGTTATCTGCTGGTATTTTGGTCGGGGTATGTCTAGCATTGACTATTTTGGCATGCATCATCATCGTCTAGTGCACATTCCTAATTTTGCAATGGTTGCAAAAAAAGTACACAAAAAATGTTTTAATTTCATTTTGATAAGGAAACAAAAAATGGTCTACACCTTTTAAATTGTAAGATTATTCATTTCGTTGTTGATGTACAGCCGTAAGATTTGGTCATCCACTATACCAAATGACAACTACAAACTTATAATTAAAGACTCTAGAAGTTTCACAAACACACTTAAGATTCATATGATCCCTATTTACTTGATTTCGATTTTTTCACCTTCTTCTTGTCTGTCTTTTCCTGGTCGCTGCCCTTTTTGGCCACTTCTATCTTGGATGCTGGCTTAACGCCCTTCTTAGTCGATGGTTTCTTCTTCACCTTATCCTTCAGTTTCTCTTTTCCCTTCTCTTGAGTTTTGCCAATGGATTTCTTAACGGGATCCTTTTTAACTGTTGATGGCTTTTTAATCTTCTTATCTGTAGTTACTGATTTTGCTTCATCTTTAGGTTTCAATTTAACTGGGCCTGACGCACCTTTTGGCTGTAAAAATACACCCGACTCAACACCTTTTCTCAATGCTGCGTTGAACAAAGAGTCAAAATTTGTCGTTTTGATGTCGTTATTGGCTTGCACGTATTTTTTCAATGCTTGACGACTACAACGTAATAGTTAATATCCAACAACGGTATACTGAGTTAAAAAGTTACATACGATGACCCCTTTCTCTCTTTCAAAGTCATGATTGCTGTTTTTATCATGTCTGCTTGGTTAGTATTACTATCCTTATGGTGTGGTGGTGGTGGTGGGGGGAGGGAAACATACCTTTGTATGTAATCTTGGGATCTTTGGGAACATGGTTCGCAACAGGAAGGGCTCCTTTAACTTTGACACCAGCCATAATTGTGTAGTTGTAAATGTATCAGTTGTTGTTGTAAAACAAAAGATAAGGAATACTGTGGGGAAAATAAGTTTTATATCAGAAAACAAAACAAACAGAGAATGAGCAAAACAAAACAAAAAAAAATAAATACTCGCAATACGTGATGATTGCCAAATTGGGATGCTGTGAAACATAAACAATCAAATTGTTAAATTATAATAAATACATCGTTCGTCAAATATCACCCTCTGCTACCAGTTGTACGTACATTACTTCACTGTTGAAATGTGACATTCATGTTGTCTTGCTAACGACCATCGACATTGACACCGACGCCGTGTCGCTGGTGGTGGATATGTTGGCAACTATACAATTTGTCTAGGCAACAAAAATGTGAATGATTTATCGGTAGGCGTACATGAATACACAGGTTACACAGAACAATTGAAACGAGAGAGGTTACGTAAACAAGGCTAGTCAGAAATCATCATAAACTTGCTTAAAAGCCACAAAGTGTAAATTACCAACAATACGTGGTGTTAGTTTTGTGTTTGACAATCGAACAAAGAGCTGGATAATTCTTGACTAAAGTTTATCTTTGCCGATTTCAAATGCAATCATGTAATATTGTCATCCTCTGTGCACACAGACGCATGCTCTTTGAAATTTGACTTTTGACTTTTGAGTTATGATTTATGAGTTATGAGTTATGACTTTCTTTAATGTTGGCTCCTAGAGGAATTGGAACGCCAACATAAACTACTTTCAAGTCGAAAACAAGTCTTGTGATTTATTAAGAAAAGAAATCCGTACATTTAGTCCTGTTTTAGAAGCCCAGGGCAATTCCCAGCCGGGTATGATTCATGTCATGACTGTTCTTTCAACAGCCACTTTGAGTATATCTAGAGAAACTAAACTAAACTGCAGGATTCAAGTCCAGCTATGACTTTGACTTCAGAGACTAATGCACGGTTTGATCACACTCTTATTGAACTTTGTCAACTACTCAAATACCCATTCGTTTAATTATATACTGTTGGGCTATAACACCCAAACTCAAGTTGAGACCCTGCTTTATCCAATCTTTGACCCATTCTTTAGGATCAATAGAGTCAATATTAACTCCCTCGTCATCTTTCGACTCCTCCTTCTCACCAACATGCAACTTTTCCCCTTCCAACCACTGGGACCAAATCTTTGGGAACTTCTGCGATTCAGTTGATACCTTAATATCGTTGTTTGTGTCAACCGAGGTGATGACGAACGTAAATGACTCCTCTTGCACCGACTTGGTAATCTTGATAAAAATGTTTGACCGCAATATCCCCTCGCCATCTTTCACATTCTCGGCGTTCTTGTACTGCTCGATACATTTTGATAAATCCTGGTCATTATCCTTGTGATCATTGATCAAGACCTTGACATCCCCCTCGACTTGTTTCAACACCAAGTAAAAGTTATCGTTGATCAACTTGTTCAAATAAGTTACATTCAAGTCCGAGATCAATACAACATTTAAGATCTCGTCAATGTTCTCATCTATCAAGTTATGTTTAATGTTGACAAATAGCTCATTCAACTTGGAGTTTATTGCATCAATCTCAATCTTCTTTGACCTCTCGTTCAACTGGTTCGTAGTCGTGGTGGCAAATTGGTAACTCTGCTCAGTTAACTTGTCAACGTTGGAAGTCAACGACCCCCAGAAATTAGACACCTTGTTGGAGCCCTCCGATTGCCACCAATTGGATATTGTTCCAATAGGGTCAATTTCAGACGTAGACGATTCTTCCTCGGTTGTGACGTCGTCCGACGTGATTTGCTCATCCTTCGACGACTCCTTCTCCTTCTCCTCCTCCTTCTCCTTCTCCTCCTCCTTCTTCTTCTTGGCTGGCTCTTGTTTCTTTGGTTGCAATTTTTTGGGTTTATGCTGTGCTATTTCATCCAAGAAATCCAATAACTCCTCTTGGTTTTCTTCGCCCTTGGGTTGCGGCGTCGAGGACTTTGAGTCCGGCAACGAATTCAAGAATTCCAATACATCGTTATTTTCTTTAGACATTTTGGTTCAACTAGTGTTTGATTATAATAATAAAATGTTGGATAAATAATGAACAACAGCACACGAATTTGATCGTGCCATGCCGCGTCTTAGGAAATCTTCAAATACCTACATCTACGGCAACAACTAAAATGTAGCAGATACGGGAGAAGCGAGAGGTTGTAAGTGTCGGTTTAATATACAAAGCAGATCAGTGATCAGTGACCACTGGCCACGAGGGCATGGCACGGAGGTAGACCAAAGTGAATGACTTCTGACACAACGTTCTCAACAACTTATATATTACTAATTGATCCAGAACCAGCGAAACCAACTGGATTCAACACTTGTTCGAATGTCGACTTGGCCCTAGGTTTTTCGTACCCAATCCCTGGGAGAAAGTTTACAACTACAAAGTCAGAAAAAAAAAAATGTTAAAATATCTCAAAGGATAAATGCACCCACAATTAGACAGAAATAGATTTGATACTTGTGAAAAGCTCATGGACGCTTTAGAAGAGTGCCACAGACAAGAGTTCTTAAAACAGTGTTTGGGGATCTGTAACTTTGAAAAAGAACAATTAACAAAATGCTTACACTATACAAGAGTAAACGACTCCAAGGAAAGAATCCAAAGATCGAGACAAAAGGCAAAGAAACTCGAAATGAAGAAAAAACAAAATGAGGAGGAGGAGTACGGTAAGAACGGGTATCTTAGGAAAGTGATTGAAATAGAAAGAAGCAAAAAGGAATCAAAGAGTTGAACTAGACGAAAACTCAATCTTGTAAATATATATATATTCATGGACATAATGGGGAGGGGGGTTGTTGTTGTTGTTTAATCTTGTCGTGTTCTCAACACTCTCTTTATGATTTTATCTTTGGTGACTATGTATACCACGGCACCCCATCCGCTTAGAGCATCTCTATCTACTGCATTCAACAAGGCTTGACTGATTGTTTCAAATAAATCCTCCGGCTCCAAGTTTGGCTCGTATAATGATTCACACATACCGTACAACTGGTCAGTTGCAGTACCGCTCACAATGAAATCATGACTGAAATCGATACATCCAATTGAATCGAATCCGCATATAAATGGTTTGTTGTTTTTATTCAATCCAGCAACAATGGGACTTATGAACCATGGTCCGAATCTTTTCTCATATAACGAAGAACTAATCAAATTGGCCAATGTGCTAGGCTCAATGTCTTTTTCTTCTCTTAATTTGTATAAGTTGGTCTTAAATCTGAGCAATTCCTTCACCGATATAACATCAGTGGCTAACCCAGTCAAGGCTATGAAATTCTTTGGGTTTATTTCAAATATTTTCTCAAAATTATTGCAGACACCAAGCGATTGTTGACCCAATCTCAAGTCTGATGCTATTGCTATACAATCCTTACCAATCATGGCTACGGCAGAACCACCATTGAGTGAAAATGGATCGGACATTGTATGTGATAATATTGGCTAGTGGCAAAATAGACACTTTTTTTTTTTGTTGATGAAAGAGGTTTTGTCTTTTTATTTTTTTTTTTGCCCACCAACTGGTACAGCACGACATTGATCAGAAACTACTGATGATAAAGGGACTTAAGGCCACTCGATTAAACTTCCCCAGAGTGAACCGTGCCACTCTACATTGTTATGTTTAAAAGCACATGGTGGTTGTATGATTAAAGGTGGTGGGGTATACAGATGGTAGCGAAGTTCCCCCCCCCCCCATTTGCGTGTGAGTCGGTATAACGAAATACACTCTCGCCTGTGTTTGTTTTTTGTTTGTTTTTTTCAAGTGTTACAATCCATAATGAAGTATCTCAAACTATTCAACCAGGACATGAATAATCCGTCGAAGCTATTGGTGCAGATAATACTACTACAGTTGTTCTACTACCTCACTGCATTGATAATTTTTTACTTATACTCGATACTAAACGGCCATCAATTCCAACTAGATTGGATATTTTCGTGGCGACTCATTGAATCAAACAACACATTAGGGTTGATGCTTTTCTTCTTGTGGTTGGTCGATACTTTGCTATGTGTCTTTTTCATCACCGTTATAGTCGGTAGGTCAAAACTAGCATGGGACTTTGGCCTCACAATTCATTTTATAAATTTCATCGTTGTGTGGGTGTATTCGGCATCATTTCCAACATCATTCTTATGGTGGTGTTTGCAAGTCATCAGCGGTGCTATACTAGTCACCCTTTCAACATACGCGACTAAATGGAAGGAGGTCCAGGACACGTTTTTCACAAATATGTTGGATTCAAATATCGAAATGCACGACATGGTATGAAGAGTTATTTATAGATGATAAATACAGGATTAATGTTCAACCCCTAGACTTCTTGGGAAGTACACTCGAGTAGACACATGCTATTTCGTTAGGTAGCTATGTAGAGGGACAACTTTTGCCTTCTTGGACAATCCAACTTTACTTTTTTGTTTGCAAAGTTCGGATATCGCCTTGAAGCGTCTTTTCTGACCCATTTTTTTGTCCAAGGGATGTGAAATGGAACAGTTCACCTCCATCTCGGTGCTATTAGTAGTTAAACCAACTTTATCCAAATTGTCCAACTCTTTGTTATTTGTAGCTGCGTTTTTGATTTCAGCTGGTGTATAGGAACGAGGGGGACTTTTGATTGAAAAGTCCTGATGATGGATGTTTTCGTTGCTTTCAAACGATTTCTGACTATTTGTGAGGTCCGGAACCATGCTCAACTCAATTGGCATCAAGTTTAATTCGAGGGGCAAGTGTAACGAATCGACTTCATCACGTGAATCGAAAAGAGGTGCAACTTCGTATGAACTATGGATTGAAACTGGTCGATCTTCAATTAGCTGATCCTGTAGCGATGGTGTTGACAACCAGACATTTTTGGTAAATAGTGACTGTCTTTTAATAAACAAGTGCCATGTCGAGTGTGTGTCAAACTGGGATTTCAGATTATACATTGGATAATATTTGGCTGCACAAATTTTGGCTGCCATTTTCGCGAATATAAACAAAACTCAACCTTTGACTCCGTGACCTCAATTTAAAGATATTTTGCAATTGTTAACTTGACCCTATTGAGCAATTTGGTTCAGTATAGCTAGAAAGCTGAGTACGATACAGAAGGAATAGGCGCAAAAATGCTCATGGTTTACACCAGTCCACGAATATGGGGATTGGAATATACACTGGGCAGGGGTTTGTATAGACAATTAGATACAGAAGCAAATCTGTCGAATACACTAGTGCTTTTACCAGTTTGGCTTAACTGATAATTATCCTCAATCATCTCACATTCACAAAGAAAAACAGTCATGCCATCGTCTCATAAACTCGTAAGACTCACGTGATATCTGTCAACTCCAGGTTGTCTTTTTTTTCGCACTTTTGCAACATTTTTTCCAACGTGTGGCTCTATTTTTCAATTCCCGATCCAGAGATTTAGACTCTTCACATCTCTGTTGATATATATATATATATATCATCCTTCTTTTTGAAACAGACGGCTCTTAAAACATGGATGTTGCAATTATAGGCGCCGGCCCATCGGGATTAATTACTTTGGACGCGTTGTTAAAGGAAAACGTTGGGTTCAACATCAAGTTATTCGAACGGCGTGATAAAATTGGTGGATGCTGGAATGTGACACCACCTGGAAAATTATCATTTACCAGAGAATACGACGAAATACCCCCCACACTTCCAAGTAAAGTGCCTCGCAGTACAATCAACAGGTACATGGATACAGCAGCTTATGATTACTTGGAAACCAATGTTGAGGCCACGGCGATGGAATTCTCAGTTGAAAAATTCCCCAACAACATCAAGTCAAGACAGGGACCAGAGTTCAGACACCACAAGGACATCTTGTTATGGTTGGAGCAAAATTTCGCCAAATACGATTACATAAACTTGAACACGTCGTTGGAGTTGATTGAAAAAGTTGGCGACAAGTGGAGGTTAGTGCTTAGAAAATTTGGCGATTCCAACGACTTGGTCTACGAAGAATACTTTGATAAAGTCGTCATTGCATCTGGACACTTTGACGTACCTTATATACCTTCCATACCCGGGTTGCAACAATTCCAAGGGACTTTGATACACTCAAAGCAGTTTAGAGACCGGAATTTGTTCAAGGATAAGAAAACAATCGTTGTTGGCTCGTCGGTATCAGCAATGGACGCCATTCGTGATATTTTGCCAGTTATCAAATTACCTGGTATAACCAGTCAACGATCAAAAGACCATTTATACTTTGGAAATGAAGCATTTCAACATCCCGACATTGTAATTCGAGAGGAGATTGACAAAATTGACAACAACACCGTCTATTATAAGGACGGCCAAATTGAAACAGACGTTGATGCGATTTTGTTGGCAACTGGCTATTTATACGACTATCCATTCTTGAAAGAAGTACCCGATCGTTATGAGTTAATCTTCAACGTAGACGACCCAACCATGGCTTTTGTCGGTGCTATAACGCCAGGATTGACTTTCAAACTATTCGAATGGCAGGCTGTAACTGTGGCAAAGGCATTTGCTGGTAGACTGAACTTACCCGAGAAACTAACTAAAAACAGGGAGGAGATCCATCCAAATTTTAAAGAGTACTTTGAAACCTTGAGATACCTTGCTGGCTCAAGCAAAATCGGCCGTCAATTACCACCTTTCGACGAGCACTGGGAAGCTTGTTTTTATAGAGGTCACGAGTTTAGAAAAAACATGTGGAAATAGAACATTTATTCACAAGTAATGAAAATCTTGTGTTATAGAAATCAACTCGTCTAGCGAGTAATCCTCCTCCTCCTCTTCTTCGTCATCATCATCAAAGTCTTCTTCTTCGTCATCGTCTTCGTGGTCTTCCAAGGATAGCAATTGGGTTGTCTTTCTAATATTTATCAATGTGTCGATTTGATTTTGCGTTTCGTCACTCAATGGCTTGAGTTGCCTCAACATTTTAATACCGTCCAACCATACAATTCTATTGAATTCGGAGTCAGTGTAAAAAGATAACAATTTCTTTGAATCAGACCCCAAGATGGTGATTTTCTCATACGAGATGGTACCTTTTATTGAAATCAACATTGAATTCTTTTTCTTGTCCTCTTCGCCAATTGGTTGACCAATCTTTATCGACTTGAGATCTTGGATTTCTGTCAATTTGATCTTTTTCTTTTCCAACTCCTCATAACTTGGTTGTTTGTCCAACTTTTCATCGTATTCTTTATAGTACAAAAATTGCCGATTTGGCGATAAGATCAAGAAATAAAACTTTGACACGTACAGTTTACGATTGTTAAACAAGGATTCACCAAATGAGTCGGTGAATACCCATGACCCTTTCAATAACTGCACCATTCTTTGTTCAGTGACGAAATCAGTCGTTTTTGAAACCAACTGTTTATCAAATTCAACCAAAGTAGGGTCCCATTTGGTGCGTAGCAACTGTTGCAACTTCTGAACTTGCACTTGTCTCATATCATCACCGGTTTTAGAATTGGTAATGTCCAAACATTCTTCAATAGTCTTTTCAGTTTTCAACTCGCTTTCAATTGCATCTAAAGATGAATACAACAACTGGAAAATTTTATCGATGTCAACATTGTTCAATTGTGCCTTTGTCTCTTGCCATAATATAAGACAGTTGTTCATTGTATAATAGATCATTAACTCCCAGCTCAAAATCGACTGGTATATAATTGGAAATTGATCTTTTTGAGTAAACACATCGATCCACATTTCAGTCGACTTTTGAATGAATAAATACAATGGAAACGTTCTTGAATGGTCACTCATCATTAGCTCCTCATGGAATCGTTTCTTAAATGTGAAGTTTGGATCTTTTAAGAATATTTTCAAATCCATGGCAAGCAAAATTGTGAAATTTTCAATCACAAACTGCCTTGGGTTATTGGTGAAACCAGCTTTAACAAACTCTTCCATCGTTGCCGGTGTACCAAACTCGTTCAAGGACGTTTCTAAAAATATAAATAAGTTATTTAACATCACCTGATGCGATTTTATAGACAAGTCAAATGTAGTTGCATTCAAGTACTGATTTAAATTGTAGTAAGAAATTTTCAAACTTTCAATCGCCTCTAGGATTTGTACATCGTCTGTTTCCAACAAGTTTCCAATTGTACTAAAGAATGTAACGTGTTTCAATCTACCAGCCAAGGTGATTATCCCCGAATAATCAAACTTCAAAGCCTTATCTATAAGGTGATAGACCAATTTAATCGAGTTCAACGTGATTTTATTATCCTGTAGGAACAACTTTGTCGTTATTATGTCTATGACATCCAAGTAGTCAATCAATGACTGGTACAAAGGCAAGTAATTATCTAACAAATCTTGACGAAACAAATTGCCCGACATGGTCAACACTGATATTTTCAAAATGGACTTGTATGTCTCGGTGGACATGTTGTTGCTTATGATTGAATACAACGTTTTAAACAAGGTATGATCTAGTATTTCTTCAAACTGATTCTCACCAGCTTCCAGGTTGGTTTGGAAGTCTAATAACTTGGCCAACACAACGATTGAATTAACTTTTTCTTGTTTATCTTTACCCAAGATATTCGATTTTAAAATCAAAGCATACTGGATACTTGAATGCTGGTCTAATCTTATTGAAGGACTATTGCCATTCTTGCTCAATAACTCATTCAATTTGTGGTTAATTGATCTGGATGTCTCCCCCATAATAACTATGATCAAACTAAGGTACCAAAAAGGTTCGAAAAAAAAAAAAAAAAAAAAAAAAATAAAATAAATAAAATTGTTAAATTTTCCAATGCAAACAAAAAAAAAAATACATACAACGGTGATAATTGTAAATCAAGAAATACCGATTAGATGAACCGGGTGACTTACGAGGTACTTAGAGGGCAGAGAGAGATGCAATAATCAGTGTTGTATCCAAATTGCAGAAAACACACACAATTGATACAGTAAAGAACGAACACGGCTGAATCAATTGTACTTTAAATTTTCTAATAAATTGTGGTGAAGCGTTGATTGTTGATTTACTCTATTTAAAGGTAATGTCTTGACTATGAATTTTACGACACTCATCAAAAGTAGTTTTGCGACATTCGATACTAGAACTTTTATTTTTTTTTTTATTATTTTATTTTTTTTTTTTATTTTTTATTTTTTATTTTTTTTTTTGCTCCTTTTCAATCTTCAGTTTGTTGTAACAAATTTGAAGATTTTCATTCTATTTCAATTGACATTGGGTCCATCGTTCAAATGTCGTTTCTAAGAAGAGACAAGTCTCTGCGTAGTATCAATAACCTAGATCCAATGACTTCTGCAGGACAGAGAGATCATCAATCAGTCTCACCTACTTCGGAACACAATCCATACACAACAGAGTACGACCAACAGGATAAAAATGACCATGAGTATTCGCCACGTTCTTCAATCGTTGCCTTGCCGCAGTTGGTGAACTCTGCCAACCACTTGAAAGAAAACTATCGCGGGTTCCATGCAAACAAACGACCAAAAGGAGTTGCAAATGTACCTCCGTTATCACAACCTATCAAACCTAGATTCAAGAAAAAAGGTACTTCATTGTTGAACAAGTTGATATATTCGAATAAAAAAGAGGACCCAAATTATGTTGCTGACTCAATGTCTCAGGCATCTTTGAATCAGGACGATGTTTATTCATCATCTAGTTCGAGAAATAACTCAATCACGCCTTCGGATGAACAACGTAAAAGCAATTCATCAGCTTCATCGTCCGGCTCGAAACATAAGTTCAGATTGCCTAGTTTCACCGATTTCCATTCATTACAAATGTCGGAGCCTGAACACCGCGTAACACATCAACAACAACCTCAGGCGAACTTGGAGTCTGAAACCGAAAAGACCCCGTTATCGATAGACTTGAATCTTAATGAAATGCACGATATTGTCAAGCAGGACGAACCAACTCAATCTTTAACTACCGTCAAGAACTGGCAGGCACCAGATTCTTGGGATGTCAAAGTATTACCAAAGGAAAACAAACACGAAGTCAAGGAAGAGGAAGAAGAAGAAGAAGAGGTTGTGGAAAGCAAACACGGATTACTACCCGTTTTATACGGCTCAAAACAAGCTTTGCATGTTGTTACGTCTACTGATTCAAGACCTTCGCACATTATACGAGTTTTTAAAGAGGACAACACATTCACAACTGTTTTATGTCCGTTGGAAACTACAACGGCAGAATTGTTAGCTACTGTACAAAAGAAGTTTTTCCTCGAAAGCACAAATAATTACCAGATCTCAGTGCACGTCGGCAACTCAGTCAAAGTATTGGAGGATTATGAAAAACCGTTAAAGATCCAAATGGGCTTGCTATTGTTGAGTGGCTACAAGGAGGAGGACAATCTAAGGATTATAGGACGTGAAGATTTATCATATGTATGCAAGTTTGTGGTGGAAAACATCTATCTTCGAAGCTTGACCCACGACGAAGAAGTTTTATTATCAAGAAACTACGTTGACGTTAATTTATCGTCATTGAATTTGAAAAACATCCCTATAATATTTCACCAGCACACTTACGAGATTGAATCTTTGAACGTTGCAGACAATCCGTCAATCTACATTCCACTAGATTTCATCCAGAGTTGTACAAACTTAACCAGGTTGATATTTTCAAAAAATGGATGTTCAAAATTCCCATTGAATTTCTTGGAAGCCAAACGATTGATCACATTAAACTTGGAGATGAATTTTATCGACGACTTGCCCAATGACATAAACATATTGGAGAATTTGGCCCACTTGAAATTGAACTCGAATCAATTAACTACTCTACCCAAATCGTTTGGGTTTTTAAACAATCTAACCACATTAAACTTGTCGTCAAACTACTTCAATACTTATCCAGAATCAATAAACAACTTGGTGAATTTGATCGATTTGGACTTGTCTTATAATGATTTATCGATTTTGCCCGAATCAATAACCAACTTGATTAATTTACAGAAATTGAACCTTTGTACAAATAAATTGAAAAAGATACTACCCAAATATTTGTCGAAACTAACCAGTTTGAAACGATTGGACATCAGGTATAATCAAATCACCAACGTTGACGTCTTGGGGTTGTTGCCGAATTTGGAAGTCTTGTATGCTTCTAAGAATATGATATCAACGTTTAGCGACGAGATGGAATCACTCAGATTATTAAATTTCGATCGAAACCCAATCACAGAATTGAAGTTCTCCAACAATATGCAACTGTTGAACATTCTCGATTTATCAAGGGCAAAAATAACATCCTTCCCACCCGAGTGTATTGAGTTCATTCCTAATATTGAAAAGTTAGTATTGGACCGTAATCATTTGGTTAGTTTGCCGAACGAATTGGGCCAATTGACAAAGTTGGCTTATTTATCAATCTACTCGAATAATTTACAAAATCTTCCATCCAGTATCGGTAATTTGAAAAACTTGCAATTTTTAGATTTACATTCAAACAATTTACAAGAGCTTCCCCAGGAAATTTGGCAATGTAAATCATTATCGATATTGAACCTTGCAAGCAACAATTTGACGTCATTCTATGGTAAGGGTGAGTTATGTGAGAGTTTGCTCGTGTTGACCTTGTCCGACAATAGACTAGGTGACGACTGTTTTGAAAGTATCAGTTATTTAACAAATTTGAAAATGTTAAACTTGTCTTATAATGACTTGATTGAGATTCCCGAAGGAGCTCTACGCTTACCAAGATTGAATGAGTTGTATTTGAGTGGGAACGATTTGACTACCTTGCCAGCTGAAGATTTACCAGAGTTAAAAGTGTTGAAAATTTTGTATATAAATAATAACAAACTAGTCTCGATCCCATCTGAGTTGAGCAAAATCCAAAGCTTGCAATGTTTAGACGTTGGTTCAAATCAATTGAAGTATAATATATCGAATTGGCCGTACGATTGGAACTGGCACTGGAACAAGAATTTGAAGTACTTGAATTTTTCAGGAAACAAACGGTTTGAAATCAAGCAATCACATATTAAAAATCCAGAAACAGGAGAAGATTTCGATAGTTTGTTGATTTTGAAACAGTTGAAGGTCTTGGGTCTTATCGATGTTACATTGACGACAACATCGGTGCCTGACCAATCTGTCGATATGAGGATACGAACAACCGCCTCCGAATTGGACAATATAGGCTATGGTGTCTCGGATACGATGGGGATGAGGGAATGCGTGTCGAATCGTGACTTGTTTATCCAGAAATTCAGAGGCAACGAAAACGAGTTGCTAGTATGTGTGTTTGATGGCAAACACGGGGTGTCAAACAAGGGACACAAGATCTCTTCGATTGCAAAGAACATGTTTGTCAAGATATTCACTGGTGAGTTGGAAAAATCGGAGCCACAAGAAGCGTTGAGAAAGTCGTTTTTGTTGTTCAACAAGGACATAAACGGAGCACTTCTGGCGTTGAAGAACGGTCAGCTGATTCAAAAAGAGTATGCAGATCTCAAATTGGAAGACGAGAATGCTGGTTGTGCTGTTACCGTTATATACATCAAGGATAAACAGATTTATTCAGCCAACATTGGGGACATCCAGGCATTGTTGTGTCGAAACAATGGCGACTATAATTTGTTGACTACAAGACACGATCCAACCAACAGACAGGAGTTTGAGAGAATCCGAGCTTCGGGTGGTTATGTGTCGGGGACAGGAGACCTCGACTCCGAGTTGAACATAAGTCGTGGTGCTGGGTTTTTCAACTTTTTACCCCATACCAACTCGAGTCCCGACATATCAAAGTTGACACTTACAGCAGCCGACGAATTTTTGATCATTGCCACAAAGGTATTATGGGAGTATATCAGCTATGAGTTGAGTGTGGACATTGTGCGACAGTTTAAAGAGCCAATGGTTGCAGCACAAAAATTGCGAGACTTTGCCATATGTTACGGGGCATCCGACAAAATTTCGGTTATAGTGTTGACGTTTGGTAAGAAACAGAAGCAAATCAACAATTTGTACAATAATCTAGGCACGAGAAGAAGAGACCGTCAATTAGATTCGACTTTGCGTAGGCTTGAGTCCGAGATTGAGCCACCAATTGGCGAATTGGCGTTAGTGTTCACTGATATCAAGAACTCGACCTTGCTTTGGGACTCGTACCCTGCGCCAATGAGGTCAGCAATCAAAACGCACAATTTGATAATGAGACGTCAATTGAGAATCATTGGCGGATACGAGGTCAAGACTGAAGGTGATGCATTTATGGTTGCGTTTCCAAGTCCGACGTCTGCGTTATTGTGGTGTTTTAACGTTCAACAAAATCTCTTGACTGCAGACTGGCCAAGCGAGATATTGGAGACAGATCAATGCTGCGAGGTGACTGATAGTTCCAACAATGTTATTTTCCGTGGGTTGTCGGTCCGTATGGGGATCCATTGGGGGTCGCCCGTTTGCGAGCCCGACGTCGTGACTGGCCGTATGGATTATTTTGGTCCCATGGTCAATCGTGCAAGTAGAATCTCAGCCATTGCTGATGGTGGACAAATAGCAGTCAGCTCTGATTTCCTAGATGAGATACGGGCATTGACGTCGATCCACGACGACATTAAGAACAATAAAAAGTCATTGACGCAAGCTTACCAGGGGAATGAGAATGCAGGAATAATCATTGAAAAAGAGCTAAACTCCTTGGAAGAGTACGAGTGTGAGTACTTTAAGATTGGTGAACGCAAATTAAAAGGGTTGGAAACCCCAGAGGCAATCACATTGGTGTACACAAACAAATTGAAGTTACGGTTTGAAATCTTTCAGAAACGATTTGACGAGAATCATTCAACTAGAGTCGTTGGAACATTACCCGTTGAAGCCATCTACGGTTTACGTACCGTTAGTTTGAGATTGGAGAACATATGTGCCAGATTCAATGGCGGCGGTACATCCATCAGCGAAGGGTTTGAGAACTCGAGCGGAATCATAAGCCAGCGTATCCCGTTCAAGGAGTTGGATCTAGTTAGTTTCTTGAACCATTTAGTCACTAGGATTGAAAGTTGCATTGCTACATTGTTTATCAGACAACAGTTGAGCGGAGGAGAGTTTAAAAACGAATCGTTATCCAAAGTATTGGATGATTTTAAAATGTTTGTAGAAAAAATAAATGAAAAATAAATTTCTTGCTACACAAAAAATACATACATCTGTCTCCAGCTGTAAATAAATATATATATATATATATATCTATATGTGAATGATTCCAAGTTTGATTGAAACTAATTTTGGCCAGACATTAGCTGACCGACAATTGAACTCCGGGCTAGGCCCCAGCGACTTGTTGCATCGGGCAATTTACGTTGGGTCCAAGTCGAGGAGCGATTCCAAGAATGACCACGACGGATACGTGGGGAACTATCATTACATAAATGGACACATCGACGTGCGGTCGTATGTGGAGCAATTCAAGACCAAAGCAAAGAGGAAGGACGTGATTATCACCTACTGTTGCTGGAACATATTTAGCAAGGACGATTTACGCATCAAGTACATCTTGCGACCCAATGGGGAGATGGACGAGACAATCCAGCAGCATCAGGATATGGACGAGATCAAAGTATCGCAGATTGTACGTTTGTACTACTACATAGACAACCCCGTCAAGCAGTACGTCGGTACCGTCAACTACCCGACTTTCGAGACCAAGGACGAGTTGAAACTGGTGTTGCGGTTGTTGGTGAAACACCTACCGAAAGCTCACCTCATGGGATCACAGTACGACAACGAGTTGTTGAATACTATCTTAAAACTATCAAAGTCGCTGGAGTTGCGCCAGTTTGTCTCGGATCTAACTGACTCAGAGTACTTGAAGTCAAAGTTGATCACCGACCCAATCCAGTACTTGAAGTTCATAAATACCAAGTCCCAGCATTCTACGGCAAACGCATTGATGTTGCTCGACGAAGTCAAGTTCCTAATCAAGTGCAAAAAGTACCTGTCGGCCCTCGAGATTTCTAAACGCACCATCTTGATGCTACCTTTGAACTTTGATTGCTGGTACTACTTGAGTGTCTGCTACATTCTTAACAACAAGTACGACACCGCGCTCAGTATCATCAACCAGATTCCAATCAAGTTCAAACAGGATGACACCGCGCCAAACGACTACTTCACCCTCGACGAGTTGTCCATCAGACAGTTTGAAGCGATGTTCCCCGACCCCAACGTGGCTACAATCAACAAGAAGTGGCGCAATTTGTTCATATTCAACCCGCATCTACGTCATCCAATGGTGGGGATATACTTGCAGAACCAGTTGATCAACTACACCACCAAGGAGTTGTCAACTACCAACATCAAATTTCAGCACCAGAATTTATCGAGCCAGTACGGGAGAATATACGACCTATTGACGTTTTTCAGCTCAGTCTACGGGTGGGACAACCTCATCATGTTGAAGGAGAAGCTCGATTGTGAGCTATGGTTGGAGCAGATATTCTTAAACATCTACCTGGACCTAAAGTTAGTCATCACCAACAAAAGCTCCAACCGAAGCGCGTTGGAATGGAACTTGATCGGCAGTTTAAGCTACCAAGTCAAGTACAACGTCAAGGAGAGCATAAGCTCGTTGATAACCAGCGTCATTGCCAATAACGAAGCGGAGAATTTTGACTACTTTGGCATAACCAAACTACTACAAATCTACAACCAGTTGATACTAGACGATGACCAAGGGACAAACAGCGCGGTGAATTTGCTCCAATACAAAAAGAAACAAAATTTATCAATCGAGCTCGATTTTATATTATTCAATCTATTGATTCTAATTAGCTGGCAGGTCAGATGGTACAATTATGTCCAGAACTCATTGATCACCGAGATCATCTATAAACTAATTGTCAAGTATGACTCGATCTATTTGACGACGAAATTCAAAATCATAATTGAAAACAACAAGCCCAAACTTTTCCAACACGACGACACCATATACGACTATGTTGAGAAGCTAATCTTTCTTATTGACGGATGCTTTTTTTAACACTTTTGAGCGTTGTTTGATCATGTAGGTGTACAACATGTAGAAGCCAGGCGCATACGTTAATAAAATAGGATAATAAATGTACTTGTTCGACTCGTTGATCGATAACCAGATGGACGTAATCTCTGAAAACACCCCTGTAGGATACAAGACATAAAAAGTGGTGTATCGTAACCAAGTCAACCAGTATGGCTTTTGGGTGCTTGCGTAAAATGAGTAACGGATAATCTCAGTGATTGACCAGCTCAAACACAAGGTGATATAGCACCAATGCGAGTTTGCCACGCTGTTACTTTGGTGGATCCCCCACACAATCAACAACCTCGAGAAAACCTGCATTGTAGTTGTCAACACCGGCGATTTGACCCAACCCAACAATGAATGGGCGATTTCCAAAATTGCCAATGATTGAACAAACGTCAAGATGTTGTACGTCTTTTCGTACACGTGAGGCTGCCCCAATGTGACTGCCAAGAACACGGTGTTGAAAAAGATGATCGACCATAAACTGGCTGATACGCTATTGTACAAGGTTAAGTAGGACATTTATCGTGTGTTGAAAAATTTCAACTTCTCGGTCGATGTGTATTATATATATATATATACATTTATTTGTTCTTGTTACCCAACACTTTTGAACGCTGGCCAAACATGTAGCTATACAAGTAGACGAACCCGGGAATGTACAATATCATGGCGTACTTGAGGAAGACATGGTACCATCCGCTTGTATACCCGTAGGAATGGTACACTGTTAAACTCTCACTGACCAACCCCACGGGATACAACACGATAAAGGTAGTATACCTCAACCATTTCAATGGCTTTGACGTCTTGAATACGTAAAACGAGTAGCGGATGATCTCAGTGATGGACCAAGCAAAGATCAAACTGGAAAAAGTGGGTACGTCGTAGATGGCGGGGGAGTCGGGGATGTAGACGACAATGCCGACCATGATGATCAATCTGGCAAAAGATTGTAAAAGTATGGTCGGAATGGGAGTTGGCACTAACCCAACGATGGAATGCAACAATTCAACTGACGAATTGAAGATTTGAGTGTACAAGAGGACCTGGTGTGGTGGCTGACCAAACTGACCTCTTATGGCTAGATTGTATATGTTTTCAATGAAGATGTACGACCATAATGTGGAAGACAAGAGGTTGTAGCTCGACAAATACGTTGATTTCATTGTGTTGTTGGAGGGTTTGAAATTCTTGTGATTATTTCGCATCTATTTCCATCGTGCTAGACTCTTTTTGGGGAAAAAAAAGAGTCGAAACGTGTAGTGGATAACGAAGGACGGGTCGAGAGTGTATTAATCTTCATTAGATCGTAGATATCGTAAAGCAGCGTCTTCAATAAGCTAGCAAATGTAGATTGGTTTACCTCTTTTGCAGTTGTGCTATTAGTTTCGGTGGGACTCTGCACAATTGATGAGATTCTCAATGTTAGGTAGCTGAATCTAGAGTATGCGACTTTTTAAAGCTTATTATTGATAGGATTGCTCACGATTCACCTTGTGGTTTCTGTAATTATTGATTATGAGAATTATTAATAAGAAAGATGTCAAATATATACTTTTTTTTTTTTTGCAACAACCCAGTCCCAAGATTTCAACAAAGAATCACCAACACAAATGCTTCAATTACTTTGTTCACGATACTTTGGAGCTGGGAATTTCATGTATTCTGTAATTCAGGTTTTAGATATAACATACATACCCAGGTTGTTTATGCACAACTGCTTGCCAGGTTTAGGTGGAAGACACATGGTAACTAAACACAGTATCGTTGTCCTTGTAAAGCAAGAGATGGTCGTCTCCATTGCGCAAACTCAACAATTTAAAGTCGGAAGGCAACCACTCATGAAACACGTTACTGAAAGCATATTTGGTATAACTTTTCCATTCAATATCATCATCCTGATCCAAATCAACAGTTATTTGATTCGAATCGTAGTTGGAATACAACGTCAATAGTTCATAATCATTAACTGACGGTAGTTTCACATTCGATTGGCTGACTTTTGAAATTGTCGTTGTTGAATCCACGTCATTGCTTGAGTTGTAAAATACTTCACCGTGGCTTGTCGTGAATAATGTTTCAACAATGTACTTCAATTCGGGGATCACCTTTGGTATCGCTACTTTATACGTAAATTGTCTATTTTTGTTGCTTCCATTTGACGTTTTATTGATTTTGGTGATCTTGGCCGAGTCGGATAAGTTTGGTAACTTTTGATAACTCGACTGTGATAATTGCAATTTCAAACTGGAATTATAATACTCTAGTTGATCATCGTTATTCACAACTCTCAAATACGATGGATGAGACTGAATCAATTTATATAGTTCGTCAGATGAGGCATTGAACAACTGATGTACAGCATTGGGACTTGAAGGTGACCAATCGACATCATTATCTATAACAATCACACCATGTGAATATATGGGATATCTGGCTATAATGGTGTTTATGTGACTATCTGAAGGATTATCAAATGTGGTTAATTTTAGTGAAGAAACCATTCGCAGGCAAGGGGCAGACAATAAGATGAGAGAAAAAGTTTAAAATATAATGCACTCGTTAGCCTGCAATACGTTATTATGTATGTACAAATGTTGTTGATCAAGATGTGGAGAGGTGGAGAGGTGAATGGAGACAGATGGGCACAGGGATCAACATTGGATGCAAGAAGCCGATTTGACACGGCCGAAAAATTGATGAAAATGGGCCCACGTTTCATCAACTACCTGTAGAGTGGCCTCTTTTTCTCTGAATTTGTTCTGTTCGGAAATTGGGAAAAAAAAAAAAAAATAAAAAAAAAATAAAAAAATAAAAAAATAAAAATGGAAATAGTCAACTCAGCAAAAATTTTTAACCATCACTTGACCTTTGAGATTCTACTCACATCCAGTTAGTGTATTCCCACTTGTGCTATTTTCTCTGGCCTGTTAATTCTTACATTGATTTCTTGGTGGGCGTTACAATCTACTTGTTACTCACTCAATTGAAACACACACACACAAGAGAAGCAAAAAAAAGAATCCAGTAGAATAGGTCATTTTCATAAATTTTGCAACTCATCAATCAGTGCCAACATATGTTACAATTCCAATATGAAGCTCCCTGGGTTGCTACATTCGATCATTACATTAAGCAGGAGCTAGAACTAAGTCACAACCTGCCCCCATTCATAACGTTTCAGTTTTCAAACGTCGACCAAGTATCAGGGTACCCTAAGAATCGCACGGTGGTATTCCGAGGTTGGTTGTTCAATAATAAATCCTCCAATATTATAATATTCACCACCGACAAACGAATGGACAAGTATAAGGAGTTGGAAGTGGATGACAAGTTTGCAGCCGTATTCTGGTTTCCAAATGCAAAGAAGCAGTTCAGATTCAGAGGTCATGCGAAAATCATCGATGACAAATACAAACCAAACATAAACGTAACAAATGTTGAAAAGGGTCATATAATCGACGATAACGAGTCTATAGCAACAACAGAAGAAGGTGGTGTAAACAAAGAAATTGAAAATTTACGTTTGGATGATCACCCAGATGATGACAACGTGCAAGAAAAATCCATTCATTCGAGTTTGTTATCTCCCAAATTCGTTGAAGAACAGGAGAAAACGTCGGAGTTGCCGCATCATTATGTAGTTCCAACCGATGAAGAATATAATACTGAGATTAAAAATCAGTGGGATAGTTTATCTAAAAGCTTGAAAAACTCCTTCAAGAAGCCAGCTCCCAAATCATTAATGACGGATGACACGCAGAAACTAATCAGTTCCATCAATAGAGGTGTTGATGGTAAAAAGGATGACTATGGGTTCAAGAATTTTGCATTGGTTGGCTTGTTTATAAATTATGTTGATTATTATGAATTGGACAAAGATAAGAGGTTTAT
This sequence comes from Insectozyma sakaeoensis, assembly GCA_030569255.1. Taxonomy (NCBI): domain Eukaryota; kingdom Fungi; phylum Ascomycota; class Pichiomycetes; order Serinales; family Debaryomycetaceae; genus Insectozyma; species Insectozyma sakaeoensis. The sequence goes on along the minus strand of JAJMKJ010000021.1, from coordinate 116,686 downwards.
CTTTGAGATGAATGATGCCCAACAATGGACCGAGCATGAGGTGTGTCCCTAGAGAGAAAGAGCTGTGTGTATATGAAAGTATTAATATATTAAGTAAAATCAGTATAAGTCAGCAAAATCAGCAGTATTTGGGTGAATCAAACCAACTGATGTTCGTAAGTAGAGCTGGATAATCTTATCGATATTGATCACATCATTGGATATCAATCTGTTTTTATAGTCAATGATTAATAGGTTAGGTCGGATGTTTTTTAGCTGATTGAACTGCAGTTTAGATTCATTGATTAGACTTGCCAATACAGATTGGTTGAAGTCGTCGTTCAAACACTCATTGATTATAAATTCATAGTCAAATTGCGATATATTCTCGTTGGACTTGATGTTGATGATGCCTGATCCATTGGGATTATTGTAGTTATTGTTATTGTTGTTGTTGTTATTGTTGCTGATACCCGGTATGTGTTTCAAGTAGTTATACGATAGATTGGAATTGGAATATAGTGTTAGTTTACTAGTTGTGGATGGTTTTGGCGGATTGTATCTGAGTTTGGGTTGTTTGATTGCCTTGATGGATGTGTCAAATATTGATCTAATCATGGTGGTTTGATTGCAAAGTGTATACAAGTTCAACTGGTGTGCTTATTTGTCTATGTATATATATATTTTTGTTTGATGAGGGCAGTCGTCGTATAGATAATGGCTGCAAATGAGAAAAGGTGGCTCACAAATATTTTTCTGTTGGCAATATTTTTTGGAGTAAAAAACACTTCCCCTCTTTTACTCCAATTCCCCATCGTATAGCCATTCTCAAATTACCCTGCGTTCCTAGCCATGTAACCACTCCGCTCCCCAACCCCTCCAACCAAAAACTCGCAACCAACTCTAACAATACATCTTTCTCCAATTCGATTTGTTAACGACTCAGACGTTGAGCTTAATGATGATCTGCCAACACCTTGATTATAGTTTTCAACTGTGTGTCAGCGGGTTATTTTTGCATGTAACTACAAATCTTGCATCAATCTGCATTAGTTATCAATGACTCAGAGTTCCTACTTGGCCTTGGAGAAAAGGCGAGCATGAAGAATGAGGGGGGGGGATGTTATTTCCAGTCATATATATTTCGTAAACAAACCTATGGTCAAAATTTAGCCATTAACAGCCACTGAATCTCTCTCACTTCTTTGTCTTTTTATCATCTTCTTCCTCTGCTGGGAATTTGTAACCTTTGGGCATATCTGGAATATCGTCTTCAGTAATAAAAGCAGGCATGATAGATCGGTGTCTTTGTAAAAAAATCTAAGAGGATTGGAGAGGAGAGGAGAGGAGAAAGTCACCCTTATTTATATAGATAAGCTTTGATATAATTGTGTCATCACTCCATTCGAATAAACAGAATCTGAAACAGTCAAAGATTTATCGCTACACGGTTAAAATGCGCGTGCTTGATCGTTTAGAGATTAAACTTATCGTCTAATTCTAATTGCTAAATCCGTCCAATCAAACTACTCCCATAATGTTTGTAAACTATTTGAGTCTACTAACTTAGCACACCATTATGCAAATCTATCGTCGTTACCTGTTGTCTATCCAAAATAAAAATAAGTTTGTTTTGCCTTGTTTTAAGTGCGTAGCAAGTAGCATACAGAGTATGTGAGGTGTCTCTATATATATATGTATGTATGTATTAGAGAGTGTCTAATGTGTAATCCACAAGTCTTGTTTGTAGCATAACTAAATGTTTGCCCACGGTTCAAAAGTTTGCCAGACTTTTCATTTTTTGTAACTTTTTTGCATCAATACAATAGTATAGAGATTACTTCTTGTACGCCGTGACTTTCCTAAATAAACACTTTACGACTATAGTTTAATGAGCAGATAATCCAAAATAGGTCTATTTTAGAAAAGTCTTGTACTGTTTTAGTCAACAAACTCATGTGTGTAACAATCACCGTTGGTGTTGAAAACATTGAGCTAATCTACTATTTCTCTGTCTGGGTCTACTAGAATTGAATCGTGTTTGCATACAGCAGCAATCAAGATACATGCAGTTTCATTGAATAAGTCATATATTTAATATAAAGCTACTAAAACACAGCTTTCAACATATACAGAGGAATAAAAGTTATTTTCTGTTTGGATTTAAATCGTTAGCTCTTTGATTGTGTTGTTCACGAGCAAGAGCTTCATTACCAGCAGCTCTAACTGCAGCATCGTATTCACTTTGTTGTTGGGGATTTAAAGGGGTATCTTGTCCAACTTCTCTTTTACCTAAAACATTGTTTTTGATGTCACCCTGGGATTGTGCAACTTTGCTTTGATTTGCCATTTTTAAATTTAACTGATCTTGAATCTAGTTTATAGAAAATTAAAACCAAGAAGAACTTAGCCCATTTATATAGCCAGCTAGTGAATTCAAATGGCACGTTCATCCTAGTATGTTAAACTTTTAAAACTTCGAAGTCTAATAATTTGACTTTTAGCTTTGTCAAGCTTTACAAGTGTGGCCTTGGGTATACAAAAATGCTTTGCTGACGCTCAACCGCAGTCTTTTCAAAATACTCAAAAATTCAAGTCAAAATAATTCAACTATGCATTGTATTAGCTTGTTAATATTCAAGTTATGGGTTTAGTTTTAATTTCAATCACGTTATAAAGTGTGCTAGCAAATAATACAGATCAACCAATTAACTTAAATTGATGCCGTTGAATATAAGTGGTAAAAAAATAAGGTTTGTGAGTTTAATAAGACTTTCTCTGGATTTGTCTTGTTGGAACATGTATACGTTAACTCCGCTAAATATCAAAAGTCAAAAACACGACTGCTGAAGCACCCAATGCTGTCATTTTTTGCACCTTTCCATTCTTAACCAGCACTCACATCACTGCCGGATTTTTCATCTAAAGGACAAGTTTGAGAAAATCATTAGTCCAAATTCACAATTAATAAAATTGACACTGTTTAGAACCCCATAGAATAGAGTTTTTCTATTAAATTACTAACTTCTTGTAACTAAACTTGGAATTTTCATTTAACTTTAGTGTTTAACCAACTTTCTTGCTCGATTTGAAAAGGTGGTTCTCGATTCAAAATTTCTAAAGACCTACCGTCCATTGCACAAAACCTTAACATACTTACAGTCTATGCCTAGGATATTTTAAACTACCTATAGTGATTTGAATTGTTCTGCTCTCAAAAATTTGAATCATCTACTCTTGTGCATCAAAATCTAAAAGGAGTAGCTGAAAAAGATAAACATCTGTCGTGCTTCAATTTTGATATCTTGATGAAAAGTTACCATTGATTTATGATAAATCGATGCTTACTGTTCCTGAGACAATGGGTGCAAAATTGTCAAATTTGGACACACACATGACGCGACATGACAACAAAATATTATCTTTCTGTAGTTTGAAGTCTGCAGACCAAGGGATGTAAAAAGCACACCATCAACCACTTATTCTCAAAAATGTCAAACACTGCTTTAATCGTCGTTGATTTACAGGAAGACTTCTTGCCACCCAACGGTGCCCTTGCCATCAAGGATGGCCGTTCAGTAGTTCCAATGATCAACCAATTGGTCACTAGTTCAAAGTATAATTGGTCAACTGTGATTGCCACTCAAGACTGGCATCCAGCCAACCATACTTCATTTGCTTCACAGCATGACTTACCGCCATTTTCAACGTTGGACTTTGAACATCCTAACCACGAGCTCGACTCATCCAATCGAGTCAAAACTATCAACCAGGTGTTGTGGCCCGACCATTGCATTGAAAACACAACTGGGTCTAATCTTGAGCAACTGTTTCGCCATACATTAAGCGAAATTGATAACCACGCAAAGATCATCGTCAAAAAGGGGTACCTACAAGATCGAGAGTATTATTCTGCTTTCCAGGACTGTTGGGGATTGCACCATACCGAATTGGAGAAGTACTTGAGACAATTAAATATAGATCGTGTAGTATTTGTTGGTCTAGCTTACGACTATTGTGTTTTGAACTCGGCTATTGACTGTGCAAAATTAGGGTTCAAAACCATTGTTTTGAGAAATTATTGCAAACTGGTGTACCCGGAGAAAGACAAGCAAACGGACGAGATCTATAAGTCAAACGGTGTTGAGATTGTCAATGACGTGGAAGGACTATTTTAAGTTTAACTTGGCTATCAACTGTTGTCGTTTATACTCGAGTATATATTTCAAGACGTCCTGGTTTGTTGGTAGCTTGTCAAAGTCGATTTTTTTAAGGCTGGTGTCGCTTTTCATTTGTTTGCTGCGTTCTAATTCATATTTTAACAACTGTTTATCGTCGTCATGTTTCCCGTAGTATTCGTCATCTAATCTAGTCTGTAAATTGTCTTTGGCTTTCCTCTTCTTTTTTGTGTTTTCTTGAATTGAAGATTTCACTTCCGATAGTTGTTTGGCTCGTCCAAAGTACCTGTAGCCATCGATGTTTGTACCTGCGTTAATCATGTCGTTTTTGTTAATGATATAGTCGTTGCCACCCAAGTTTTTGATGTGGTACTCCCATGCCCGCTTCTCTCTAAACAACTTATTTAGCTCATCATTGAGTTCTCGCACTTGTGTTTCGCTGATTAGGTCATCTTGTATTTTCGTGAGCTTGATCGAGATTTCAGTGAGCACTGTACTGCGCCATTTCTCAGCCTGGGGTAGATTGTTACACTTTTGGACATATTTCGGCCTTAGCTGCGGATTAGACTCAAGAACACCCGACTGCTTATTCTGTAGCTGCTGATACCTGTTCAACGACGACTGGGCTTTTTCCTTGTTACGTGACATTGGTTAACAGAAGAAAAGAAATTACGCTACCAACCGATGATGAGCATCGAGATGTATTTACATGTATTTACATGTACTTAGATGTACTTAGATGTATTTACCTGTATTTACCTGTGTTTACATTCCCCTAAACTTGTTCTTTGACGCTATTCTTCTACCTTCGAATCGCTGTTTGGTTCTACCACTGTTTTTGGTTCTCTCTTCGTCTTCCTTTTCGTCGTTATTCTGTGGCTTTTTGAATTTCTTTTCCTTCTTCGGTACAAATGTTAGCTCAGCCTCTCCCTTAGCGTGTCTTTGAAGTCTATCATTTGGCTTCGACTTTGTTATTTTGTTATTTGCAGCGACTTGAGATGCAAAAGATTGCGCGTGTTTTGTGCTTTGCTTTGGACCAGAACTTGCCGATGAGAGAACCTTCATTTCGTTCTGGAACCTTTTCTCTTCCTGTTTCTTTTTCTTCAACTTGGCCAACTCCTTCTCGACTTTTTTCCTATTGATTTCCTTTGTCTCTTCGTCTTCAGATTCAGACTCGGACTCAGACGCACTTGCATCTTCGTCACTTCCTTCGCCATGCTCCCTTTCTTCTTCTGATTCAACAGCAGTCAAGTTTCTTGTAATATCCTTGGTTTGAGCCTTGACAGGATTCAATTGTTTATACTCATGCGATTCTTGATCCACCTGGAAATCTGGGTTCTCAAACATTTCCTTAAATCTGTCATCGTTGATGACTGACTCAGCCATGGTTGAGCCGATTCTATCCTGGATTCTCTCTGCCAAGTCCTTGTTGACTTTAATCTTTGTATTTGTAATTGCACCAGTAGACCTGATTCTCGACTCTCTTTCCTGTTCGATTTTCTTTTTGATTTCACGCTCGCGTTGATCCCGCAATGAGTTTGGATTCGAGATGAGATTAACTTTATCGTACAACTCGTTATCAATGAAGAAACCATGCATGTACGACCTCAACACTTTCGAGCCAATCAAATGTTGCAAGTTTAGTGTCTTGACCTCGTCCCTAGTAATGAATCTATAGTTGGAGTAAATGGTGTCGGATGGTTTTTCTTCCAACTCTTCAGTGACATTGTCCAAGAATGAACACCACTGTGGTGCAGGACCGAGGTTCGGTATGTAGTAAGTATGCATTGGTATGCCTTCGTTGGCAAAGAAAAACATGCCTGAATTTGGTATATGGCATATATCGTTGATATCGACCGTTGGCTCCATTGACGCAAACGGTTTGCCGGTGTCCTTGTGCCATATCTTGGCTATTCTTTTGTCGCTGGTGAGAATCGTGTCGGAATGCAACGAATTCTCAAGCCAAACAATCTTTTTAATCTCGAACCCGTAGCCTTGGTCCTTGACGATAGTAGGTTCTGATGCACGTAGATCGTAAATCATAGTTTTGCCTTCGTTAGTCCCACAGGCAAAGTTCAAACCATCGTTTCTAAACTTCACCGTTGACACTTCGTGTTGTAGGTCCAACTTTCCAGCACGTTGTTTTGCCCTTGGATCCCAAAACTCAACGGTTCCATCCTCTAACCCACAGCTCACTAATCCATGCACGGGGTTTATATCGACTGAGGTGCATCCACTGTCGGTTTCTAGCTGGAACGGATTCAAAAATCTGCCTTGTTCGAGATTTAGTCTGTACAATTCGTTGCCCAGCGCACCCACATATAGGTCACAATTTACGCCGTTGTAAGCTAGCGACCTGCCAAACTTGGGTATCCTTGTTTTGTAATATATCCCGCCTTTGGTCTGGAACTCGATGCTTCTGTCGTTTTGGAGGTGTATTGACTTGGTCCAATCGTTACTCAAGATGAGAAAGTCTATATTCTCACAGTCGGTGTGACGGTCAAACTTCAACGACAAGTTGCTAAAGTCGTATACGTGGATCTGTGGCTTATAAGTTCCGGTGGCCATGCAGAACTGTCCATCCGGGGTGACTTTAATTCTGTTTGATGCTTCGCTGAATTCGAAATCTTGGATTAATTCAATTCGGTTCTGGTACTCGATATCATGCTTTAAGTCTCTCTTTCTCTTTTTTGCAATCCAGTCGGGCAATGACCGAGACACGTTCGTGCCTGAGACTTGGTATATAGATATATTTCCTGAAGAAGTAGATTTTAAAACCATTAAAGATTGAAAGCTTTTGGCAACTAAAGTTTAAGAGAGTAAAATAAAATATCATAAAAAAAAAAAAATTGAAAGTTAGATAGCATCGAAACAGTGGAAAAAAGATGCGAAAGAGATGAGGTGACCATCAACTATTTTATTTCATACAAAAACTTGTAATCTTCAATTGAGATTTCAACCATTTCGTCCTCTCTGTATTCTTGGAACCATTTGTGGTTAGGCTTGAATGTCTCAATAAAGAACAACAAGCCAGAATTGATCAACTCGTCCAACGTAATCTTCGAGTCGTTCTTCAACTGGTATTCAAACAAGGATATAAATATTTTGATAAATCTCAAATCATTGTAACATATGTCGTTAATGTTGTTGATCAAGACGATCCAGATCCTGTTCGAGTTGAAAGTCTCAAATTTAAGGTTCAAGATTTTAGCGAAAATCGAGTAGATAAACGACTGGAAATATTGCTGAACAATTAGGTTAAAGTTGACCGTGTGGCACAATGAACTAAGGATAGACGAGATTATAATTTCAATGAACGAAAGAATCACCTTCTCGTCTAAGTAGTTCACTGCCTGAGCCAGTTTGCACTCTTGTTCGACGAGAACCAAGATTAACTTGAGAATTTTGTATTGGCATAGGATCAAATTGTTGTAGTTATCAGTCTCGTTTGAGATGTTGACAAACTCGCTCGGTTTTGAAATAGGCGGTAAATCAAACACCCGAAATTGGTCGGTTATAGATAGTGGCAATTGATCCTGGAAGTAACTCATGAGAATAAAACTAATCAAGTAGTTCAAAAACGTAAGGCTCATAGTCAACGACAATTTCGAATCTAGGGAGTTGTAGTTAATGAATAAATCAAGCTTGGAGCATTTTGAGATGGTATCAATCGAAAGTTCGAGTTTTTTGGTCAAATTCTTGTCCAAGCTAACCGAGAGGCCCTGGTCCAAGATGTTCAATATAAACTTTAGTGCATCAGTCAATGTTAAGTATTCGTCGGGCTCATAGATTTTTATTAAGAACTGGCTGATATAGTTTGATTCAAACGCTTGCAATGTACTGATTATCGCATGATTGGAAAACTTCTTTAACCAGAATTTATCGATGTCGTCAGTGGAGACGTCGATCAATTTTTGCAAATCATTGTAGCTACCCAGCCAATTGTTTTTGATTTCAAGATACTGTATCAAGAAGGTCTTTAATTGGCCTAGGAAGTTCGAGTAAATGATCAAGTCGTCATCGGTTCCGCTCGAATTGGCAATAAAGTACAACTCGGTGTAGTTCAACTTCATGTTGCAATCGTAGTCGAATTGGCTCAACACCGATAAATATTGAACCACCATTCTAGGGTTGAATTGGATGTATTGCCATATTAACCTTGCCAATGTTTTGATCAAGACGGACAGCTTGAAATCAAATGTGTTATGTTTCAAAATTGGTTGGATCAAGTCGATGTTTTCCACACCGCCGTTTTGCGCAATCGAGATAATGCTGTGGTATATATCAATGAACTCGTTCAATGGCAACAACGAAGTTGCTGGGTGATTCAACTTGGCCAACGCCTGGTTCAATAACTTTTCGTTTTCCATGCTGGTGGTAAAAAAATCCCAGTTGACAACCAAAAAACCCCAACCCCTCAACCCTCAACCCTCAAATCCCTGCACCGCTGCAGCCTACTCACCGTCTAAAAGTGCGAACACCAACTTTGCCGTCTCTCGTCTATGTGTCAGACATGTTTCGGACTTGTAGACGTGCACGTGACCGCTTTCAAAAAATCGGTCACGTGAAACCATGGATATGTGCAGACGCCGGCAAATGTCTTCTGCTGCAAGTCAAGCGGATTTAGCAAAGATTGATCGAACCATTAATCGGATATGTCAGCATGCGATGTTGTCAGATTTATGGTTAATGTATTGCCATGGAATAGAAATTTACTATAAATTGAGGGTGGAATGGCATTGTCTTTGCTGCCATGAGTTTTGTTGCAGCTTCGCATTTGAGACCCGTCTCGCCCACAGCACAATCGTTTCATAATATCTTGATAGATCGCGATATAATGCTAGATATAGAGAGATACATTGCTAGATTCAAGCAACTCGTTAACAAGTTGAGAAGAAGAAACAAGGAGTGCAAGCACTTGAGTTGGCTTGAGATGATCCTGGTGAGCCCCAGCAGCAGCGCTGGCTCGTCGTTGCCAGAGTCCTCCGAAGTGTTGTTGAAGAAATATGCAAACAAGTACGAGTCTAGAAAATCTGTATTTGATAGAGTATTTAGGTAAATGTTTAGTTTAATTGATTAGCCAAGTTTTCCAACTGTTTCAACACTGCGACTTTAGCAGTACCACCAATTGCATCTCTTCTTTCTACGCTTACTTCGAAATCAAAGACGTCCATGACATCTTTGTCGAATCTTGCATCGATTTCCTTCAATTGGTCAAACGATAACTGGTCGATACCTGACAACTTCAAGTTTTCAGCTTTACTGACACATTCACCCGAGATGTGATGAGTTTCTCTGAATGGAACCCCCTTTCTCACCAAGTAGTCAGCTAAGTCAGTGGCCAACATATCCATGGTCAAAGCATTCTCCATTGATTGCTTGTTGATGGCCAAGGTAGATACGACACCGGTTGCAATCAAAATCGAGTGCTCGACAGTGGTTAATGCGTCAAACAATGGCTCTTTGTCCTCTTGCATGTCCTTGTTGTAAGTTGATGGTATTGATTTGATAGACATCAAGAAACCAGTGAGCCCACCAAATACCCTACCACTTTTACCTCTCAACAATTCCAATGAGTCTGGGTTCTTTTTCTGTGGCATCAATGACGATCCAGTAGAGTATGCATCGGCCAATTTTATAAAGTTGAACTCGGCAGTCGAGTATATGATCAAATCCTCGCTAAAACGCGAAATGTGATTCATGAACAACGTGCTCCAGAACAAAGTCTCGACGACAAAATCCCTATCACTGACTGCAGTCAATGAGTTTCCTATAACACCATCAAAGCCTAATCCCTTCGCCAAGAACTCTCTGTCGATACCGTAAGGGTGTCCAGCCAAAGCACCCGAGCCCAACGGCGACTGGTTGACTCTGGCTATGATCTGTTTCAAACGTTTGTAATCTTCAGTGAAGTAAGTCGAGTATGAGCTCAACCAGTGTGCCCATCTGATTGGCTGTGCTCTTTGCAAATGGGTATACCCAGGCATCAATACGTCAATTTCCAACTTGGCACGATTGAGCAACGTTTCGATAAAAGTCTTCAACTTGGACAACAAGTCGGTCAACTTCTCTCTGACGAAGATACGCATGTCGGTGGCCACTTGGTCGTTTCTGGACCTACCAGTGTGGACCTTGCCCGCAATGTGCTTACCAATAATTTCGCCCAATCTTCTTTCGTTGGCCGTGTGGATATCTTCATCGCCAGGCTTCTCAACAAACTTTCCCGCTTTCCACTCCTGTCTGATCTCCTCTAATCCCTTGTGGATCTGGGCCAACTCGTCGTCGTTGATCAACCCCAACTTGTTCAAACCCTCAGTGTACACTTTTGTCCCGGTGAGATCTGCGTCATACATGATCTGGTCATATGGTAATGATGCATTATACAAGTCCATCAAAGGGTCAGTGGCACCCGTGAATCTACCACCCCATAACTTACTTTCGCTAGGTTGTGACATGTTGAAAGGATGAAAAATAATGAGAAAAATTTTAAATTGTCAGCGCGCTTACTCAATTACCCAATCCGGAATGAGTCATTACAAACGAGCACGACCTGTCCCAAAACCAATTTTTTAAATGGCACACAGTTGGGAAGCAGTCACTCAAGAATTCATTCGACTTGGTTGAGCAGAATCACTACAAAGAGATCTACCTACGGTTTCACTTTCTTATAATGACGAAAATATATTACTTTTTACATTTTTTTTCAACACACTTATAACTCATCGTGGTCAACAGCTTCTTCTTTTTCTTCGCTTTCTTTAACCTCCTCTTCTACTTCGGCCTTGGATTCTTTTTCCTCTTGCAATCTCTTTTGCAATTGGAATCCGTCAACTTCCAAAGTACCTTTTTCTTTAACAAACTCAATTAAGCTATCCAAATCTCTAGCACCTTCGAAAACAACTGGTTTTCTTATACCTGTTTTTTCGTCAACTTCACCATTGGCTGGGAACAACAACAAGGTTGGGTATCCTTGGATTTCAAATGGCACATCAACGTCGTTGTTTGTGTGGTCAATGTCAGCAATCACAATCTGTGCATCTTGTTTGTTGGAACCATAGATTTCAGCCAATTCTTCCCAGGTTGGGGCTAATTTTTTACAGTGTCCACACCATGGAGCATAGTATTTAACAAAGATATCACGAGTTGAGTCATTCAAAATCTCGTTGTAGTTGTGGCCAACCAATTTGACAACAGATTGACCTGCTTTCTCTTCCTCAGTAGGCAATGGTTCCGATTTGACGATTGGAGATAATTTATCATTGAAGTAATCTTCAACGAACTTCTCAATAACAGAGAAACTTGGACCTTCTGGGTATTCGGTTTGGTTAATACCGTATTTCTTGTTGTCAGAAATGTGGTGGATGGCGAAAAATGGTAAGATGTCAGCATCCATATTTATAGTTTCAGCGTGTCTTCCGTATAAAGTTGCATCCAAACCGGCAATGTTCAATTTACCTCTATATTTTTTACCCAATTTGGTCAAGTCTTTTTCTATTTCAGCCTTTTGTTCTGGTGTTTTGTAAAAGTAGTAGGCAATTGGTAATGGAGATGTCATGTATTGCATGTAGGTATCTCTGTTGATGTCACCAAAATATGGTACAGTTTCAACATTGATGAACTCAGTTAATTTTTCAGCATCGATAGATTTAGAGTCAATCTTGACAATATCGTCGAATTGGTTTGGATGAACAACTAAGAATCCTGGAGTTTTCAAATCAACTGAGGAAAAGATTTTGTTCAATCCAGCTGAAATATCTTTTGAAATCGAGTAAAAGCTGAAATCTTTTCTCTTTGAGCTTGCAACTTTTTCAAATATGTCCTTTGCTTCGTCGCCTATCGATACAATGAATGGGGTGACTTGTTCCGAGATCAATTTTTCAAAAGATTCCAAGGTTTCTGGGATTTGAACAGCTGGTAAACTTTGTTTGATCATGAAATCAGCAATACCTTGAGCTTCTCTTGGACCGGCATAGTCTTCGGCGTTTTTGTTGTCACCGTCTCTTATGATTTTCAAAGTTGGGTAGCCTCTGATTTCATGTTCCATACACAATGCTTCATCTTCGGTACAGTCGACTTGGGCCAATTTGATCTTGGAGTAGTCACCGTCTTTCAAGATATCAGCAGCCTTTGAGTATTCTGGGCCAAGCATTTTACAGTATCCACACCATGGCGCAAAGAACTCGGTCAAAACCAATGGGTTTTCCTCCAAGAATGAAGCAAAGTTTTCTGAGGTTAATTTAACAACAGCTGAATTTGGATCAGCAACTGCATCACCATCAGCTGGACCGGAGGCTTGAACTGTAACGACAGCTAATAAAGTGGCTAAGACTTTGGTAGATAATTTCCAGAATTGCATTCTTAAACTGGTGAAAAAAAAAAATGGTTGGTGTTGGTGAAAAATTCCGATCCTTATAAAATGAATTTGTCAGATTTGATTACGTAGCGAGTGTTGTTACGTGTTAACATCAACTTTTTTCTTTTTTTTTTTTTTATTATATTTTTTTTTTTTTTTTTTTTCCAACATCCTAAGCTAACACGTCGACGTCGCGCACTGGTAAACCTGCAAATTCGCTGATATTCGGAGCGTGCAATAGTGCTACTGGTTCTACTAACGCTACCTTTATAAGGGCACACTTAACCACATGTTTCAACACCGTTCTACAAAGGTTTGAGCTATCTCTTTCCAGATATGTTTCTTTTCTGATCCTAATCAAGTGCACCAAGTTTAGAACTTGTTTGTAGCATCGTCAGACTTTTCCCAATATCAGGTATAAGGTAGTATTATAAATGCTCACCTTTGTGGCATCAGTGTAATACAATGCTCACAATCTCTTCTATTACACAAGACTTTCTACATAGAGATCTCACAGTTTATTCATGCTGAAATAAAGGTGGTCAATATAAATTAATTTAACATATTTTTGATTCTGATGTAGGTACTCATATTTCATCAGCAATAAATTTCCACCAAAATAATAATAACATCGTAACTATTTGATCAAATTTCCCATGATACATAATGACACCTTATTCGTATTTATGTAGGAGACTGATGATCGACTTTGCGGTATCATTTCAACGATTTTTGCATACACAATAAATTCGGTTTTGTGTAATTTTCAATTTCCCATACTAAATTTTGAATTTTGAGACCAAAAGTTTGGCCATTTAGTATTTTGGTATTTTTCAAGACTCTAGGATCGTAGCACTTGAATTGAGTTGGTGGATCGTAAAAGTCTCGTAAATTGAGTCAGTAAACTCGATTTCAAAATTCGGTCATCTCCGACTGAAAATTCACAAAAACTTCCTTCACGATTTAAAAGATACTGACAAGGTCTAACGCCACAATTGATAGTCATACCCTACATTTCAGGGCAAACGATTCTAATGATGGTACTCTCGATGGCAAAATCTCAATTTTCAAATTTTCGAAACTTGGTTGCAATGTTTAGTTTTACCCGGCCGCGTAATTTTGTGTAATTTTCAAAATCCCATACAAATTTTGAAATTTTGAGACCACGGAGGAATTTTCGGAGTGGCTATTTTGGGTGGTTTCAGCATCTCTGAGACTGTAGGACTCGAATTGACCTAGTGGCTCTACTGTATCTTCAAAATTGGGGTGGTGATATTGATTTGAAATCTCGGCTATCGCCGAAAATATAAAGCCAATTTGAAAATTTGGTATTTTTCAATTTTGAAGATATGGATATGGTTTATAGTTAGAATCCATAATCACGCCTTAAATTCACGGCCTGATACTTTAATTTCTCCATAACTCTAATTTTGGTGGTGTAACTTCAGTTTTAAAATTTTCAAAATGTCAAAAATGCCAATAGTGATTAAATACGAAGCTAGTGTCGCCTTGGGAACCTGAAATAATGAAATTTCAGGGCGCCAACGATGCCACTTGTAGTAGGAGCATTATCTGAACCCTCGCCCAGTCGCTTGCAGGTCAAATTTCGACAATACTTTCCAGAGTATCAAATCAATTTTGTGTAATTTTCAAAATCCCATACAAATTTTGAAATTTTGAGACCACGGAGGAATTTTCGGAGTGGCTATTTTGGGTGGTTTCAGAATCTCTGAGACTGTAGGACTCGAATTGACCTAGTGGCTCTACTGTACCTTGAAAATTGGGGTGGTGAGATTGATTTGAAATCTCGGCTATCGCCGAAAATATCAAGTTGATTTCCAAAATTCGTTTTTTTGAATTTTGAAGATATGGACGTGGTTTATAGGTAGAATCCATAATCACGGCTCAACTTCACGGCCTGATACTTTAATTTCTCCATAACTCTAATTTTGGTGGTGTAACTTCAGTTTTAAAAATTTGGAGGTTTCATGAAGCGCAAGGACCTCTGGGATTTGATGTTGATGTAGCTTTAGCCAACTAAATTAACCAATTCTCAGTTCTCTTGTTCATGTCGCATAAGCTGTACTCCTATCTCGTTGTTTTTAGCCAAAGCTCATAATCGACTATGAGCAATCACAACGTGAGGATGAGGGGTGGTAGGGGGAATTTTCACAAACTTTAGACAAACGTCTGTCTGTTAGTCTGCATTCTAGTCTGCATTTAATACTTGGTCAAATATCAAAATTGAAATGTTAATTCCTCTTGTGTTCATGTTACGCATGCTCAAGGATTAAAATGTACATGCCCCTCGATAATTAGACACCAACGATAACTTTAGAATCTAATGTTTCGTATATCAAAATTGGTCTGAATACTTTGACTCAAAGTTTCTCTTTAATCAAAAATGCTATATGCTGTTAATGAAAACATTGGTTGGTCAGTAAAAATTGTGTTTATGTTGCTAGGAATTTTGATCTGCAGATTTTGATATGAAAATTTTCATATACAAATTTCATCTCTGTAAAACAATGTATCCTACATTTTACTACTTGAAGAAAAACAGAGATCCTTTTCTCAGTCAAGAAATTAGCATTACATTTATCCTAGACAAATCTTGAACAGGTACATAATTTCAAACGCATAGTAATATAAACTGATTTAGCCAATAGGATACACAGTAAAAAAAAAGGGATACATAAATACCTTACACTTTTCCACTTTCGCCACAACAAAATTATTCCGACCACTATACTACACCAAATTCACTATACCATGCTCCAAACAGACTAAGTTTGAGTCAAAACGTTTTACAGCAACTGAAACATGGAGATGACACTAGTTAACACTAGTTAACACAAGTAAAATAATTTCTGACTTCACTAGACTATATTAAGTTGAAAGCCATGAATGTGTCCTGTGAGAGTTATCATAAGATTCACTAATCTAATAACCTCGAACACATCTTTACATAACAATAGCCAACTGCTAGGAATGGAGACCTTGTGAATCTTTTGAATTGCGGTAGGGATGCACTGAACTATTGCGGTAATGGTTCAGAAATAACTACTGTGGTTGGGAGGCGAAAAAGGGCACGGCCTTTTTTGAAATTGCAGCTGAACCAGTGGGTGAAATTGGATAGTTCAAACATTGGTGGATTC
The DNA here is from genome assembly GCA_030569255.1 of Insectozyma sakaeoensis. Classification (NCBI taxonomy): domain Eukaryota; kingdom Fungi; phylum Ascomycota; class Pichiomycetes; order Serinales; family Debaryomycetaceae; genus Insectozyma; species Insectozyma sakaeoensis. The sequence continues at coordinate 101,018 of JAJMKJ010000021.1, read as the reverse complement.
TCCTAATCGAGAAGTTCAGTAAGGTCCTAGAGGCGCCACATTAACGACAAGAAATGAATGTGGTTTTTCAGTTTTTTACAACGCGAGGCGATTAACGTGTGGCTCGAGGGCACTTGATAATCTTCAGGAGTGGCAGTATTCATCCATCTAGTTGAAACTTGGATAATATTTCAACAAGTTAGTCATCTAGTCAAGAAGGCACTAAACTATTGCGGTAATGATTTAGCGTAATCAAGTACTGCGGTTGGGCTGCGAAAATGGACTTACGGCCTTTTTTGAGATAGCAGTTGAACCAGTTGGTCAAACTAGGTATTTCAACCATCAGGAGATTCTCCTAATCGAGAAGTTTAGTAAGGTCCTAGAGGCGCCTCATTAACGACAAGAAATGAATGTGGTTTTTCAGTTTTTTACAACGCGAAGCGATTAACGTGCGGCTCGAGGGCACTTGATAATCTTCAGGAGTGACAGTATTCATCCATCTAGTTGAAACTTGGATAATATTTCAACAAGTTGGTCATCTAGTCAAGAAGGCACTAAACTATTGCGGTAATGATTTAATGTAATTTAGTACTGCGGCTGGGATGCAAAAGGGCACTTACGGCCTTTTTTGGAACTGCAGCTGCGAAAGTGGCTCAAATTGGGTATTTCAAGCATTGGTGGATTCTCCAGACGGAGAAGTTTAGAAAGGTCCTAGAGGCGCCTCATTAACGTCAAGAAATGCATATGTTTGGTCAAATAAATATAATAGAGGGCGATTAACGTGTGGCTCGAGGGCACTTGATAATCTTCAGGAGTCGCAGTATGCTTCCATCTAGTTCAAACTTGGATAATATTTCAACAAGTTGGTCATCTAGTCAAGGACGTGCTAAACTATTGCGGTCATGGTGCAGCTATAGCAGCGGCCTTTTTTTGAAATACTGCTCAACTAATGACGGAAATCGATTGTTTTATGCATTGAACCATTCTGTTAACCGAAATAATTGGTAATTACCTTGTATTGGATAATGAAGACGGACAAATTACCACATTTGGTGAATTTTATCCGATCAATGCCTGTAAATAGTCCCTATAATCATTAATTGCACTGTCGACAACTTAAAACTTCAATTCTAAGTAACCTAGTAAGGAAGCGAGCAATTTGAGTATTTATGATTCAACAAATATAGATGTTACCTGAATATATACGAAATAAAACTTTTGCAATGAATTTGCACCATATTGTCAGAAGTTCATTATACGTGGATGTGGTCTTGTTGCTGGTATTTGAATCGATGTTATGCAATCAATTGATAAGTTTAGCAACTAAAGTGACATGTATAAAGAGAAGGTACATAATAATCCATACAAGAATCTGTCGTATATTTAGAAGCTTCGTTCTCTGAATTTAAGCCATGTTTTATAACCTTAGCAGTTCGTCAAGATGATACGTCATTTGCATTGACTTGTAGTTTCAAAGTTTATGGCGAATTCGACTTGATGTAAGGATGCAAAATACATCTGCAGTGTTCTATTGTTATTCCAATATTTGTGTTACGAACCCGAATAGCGCGATTTCTATCTAATTCGTAGAATCAATACCAATTTATAGAAAATGTATCGTGAGAAAACTGATGAAAACAACTAGATGGTTTTCTCACTGTGTAAGATTTATGAGATAATACACTTGCAATATCTGAGATATATTATTTGTAATAAGAATATCATTCGGAAGTAATGATTGTTGCATATCAAGTTAAAGAGAATACATAAAGAGTCACTATCTTGTAATGAATAGTTCATGTCAATTACATACATTAGAAAGTAAAGAATTGGCGTAGATTTAGCTCAAGTGTTATTCGATGGCTTGTTTACTTTTACTGAATTTTTCCCGTTGGAATGAGACAAGGTTACTTCTGTTTGACGTATATTCTAATAATTATTAATTCGTTTTATTTATTCTTCAAATTCACTCATATATATATATGGTTATATTTCTATCCTTTTCTTTACTGTGCCCGCGGCACCTATTATTATTCTTATCAGTATTGTAGTGGTCCTTGTCTCAACTCTTTATCTACATTTCCGTACACGGCACTTATCTTTCTTATCAATGCCTTTAGCGTGATACTATCTCGTTTATTCTTTATGACTAAGATACCATATACATTCTTTACCCTACATTAACATCTCAACATGTCCATCCTGTTGGCAAAAGTCACAAATAATTTTCCAACCTGACAGATTAATGGTGGTCCCTAGCAGGAACTCGACCTATCAAGGTTAGTTCCGTAATTTAAGTATACCAGTTCAATAATTCTTATATTTCACCCCACCAAAAGTTAGCAAATTTTTCATTAATTTGAAAAATAGAATTCATATATTACAGGATAACAATTGTGGTATTGGTTGGTTCCTGATCAGTCCCAACTGAGTTAAAAATATAAGAATTTGAATAGCCACTTGAAAGCAGTAGCACCTCCTTCAAACCACCTAGATGTCATGAAAGTATAGTGTTGATTTTAATGCTATTTCAGGAAAATTCGTAGGTTTGACAACCTATATGGAATTGCATCTTGACAATACAAAAGATCTTCCTATGGAATTTTTATCATAGATAAGTCAGTTCAAGATTCCAACTGTTGAAACTCCAACAACATATAAACAAGCTATAAAATCAAATCCCATGAATGAAGAAATGGCTGCGAAAAATGAAACATGGAAAATTACTGAAAGCAATAGGTTGTAGATGGGTTTATGTACAAACCGATGATGGAAGATTTAAAGCAAGATTGGCGATAGTCCAAGGTTTCAGTCAAGTTGAAGATGAAGAATAACAATATCAAAATTGAGCTCTATGCCAAGTGATACTCACTCAACTACTACTTCTACTGTATCAAATTAACAATTAATTTAATTCGACCTTTGAATCAGTATAGGTTGAGTAAGCTATCAAATGACGAATCTCTAGTGAAGTTATTTGAAAATGGGAAACAAATACTTACTGCAAACCCAATCTTGGTTTCACTAACACTAGATGCTACCTACTTGATCACCCTGGACGCATCTGATTGACAAATTTAGTGAAAAAAGTGCATTCTCCAAGAAGCTAAAAAGGAAACGAAATCCTATAAAGCTTTGGTTTGGAAATTTTAATTCAACTGGTTAAGTCAACAATGTATCTGCTTTCTCCAAGGATTCTCTGTATATAAAATACTTGATAACAAGAAGTTGATTCAAATGGTGTCCAAATATAAAATGGGAAATGTTTATATCGCGGAAAACGTCATGGATATTTCTAATATAAAAAGTGGAACATCGGATCATGAAAAGGCTTTCATGGATTACTATGGTTACCTCATGAGAAAAGTAAATAGGTCAAAAGATAAGAAATCTCGTATGGACCAATACTCACTTGAAAAGCTTCCAAAAGCAAATTATCTAACAACGGTGGGGATCCTTAACGTCAGCTAAAGCTGTCAGTTCATTACAAGAACATTTAAGCTGTGACGGATAATTTTCCAAGACCATTAGTTACGTCTGCGGCAGCATATACAAAGGATGCCACACTTATTTAGCGACGTAAACAACATCAAGACATAAAGTATTAAAATCTTAATACTTACCTTAAAGCTGAGGCCTCTCCTTCGAATGAAAAAGGTCGAGGTTATACTAAATGGTAAAGATGCTATATCAGGTAAAATCGTGGGAATAACCACGTGTATGGAGTTACATCTTGACAGTTTGGATACCAGAGATCTTCCAATATGCTATCTTCACAACTCAGGAGGAACGACTCATCAATGCTGTATATTCAGTGACAAGAATCTTCCACCAATATTGTTGTTCGATTAACACATTTCTCCAGTAGCTGCTTGACTTTTTGTACTTTAATGCTTTATTGTTTTCTATTGTGGAAGTCGCCATAGTTACTATCCTGATCAACCGAGTAACGCAGTGTATAGATACAATCTCATGTTCAGATGTCCCTGTTAAATATCTTTAAATACCCTTCCTTTCGTCCATTTTGAATTTATCCGAATCTGAAACTATGATGTTGTTTGTGCATTTTAGTTATTAGGTGTAAATAACTTACCATTCCTCGAATAATGGAATATGATAAATTTAAACGAAAAAGAAGTTAACCAACTTGATTAACTTCAATTCATATTCGTTTAAATTTACCTCCCGTTTCATGACATTCATAATTAGTAACTTTGTTAATAAAATAATACTCACAAGAAATCATGATGAGCCATCATTTCTAACTTGTAGAAAGAAGAAAGGAGTGGGAATTTTGGTGATCCCAAATCCATTATCTCCCATTTTCGCCTGTGTGCACGTGGATTGAATATTAATATTTAGCTCCTCTCTTTATTCAACAATCACCCAATATATTTGGCTCAACATTAACTCAGACACAATAACCTCACAACAAAACTTTAGATTAAAATCAATCATAGGGAATACTACGACATCAATTGAAACATTTTTAAAAACTGACCGTCTATTCACCATAATCTTTAAGTTATGGAAGAAACGACGACAACAGAAAACAAAAATAAAACCTATGAACAAGGATTTTCTCGATAATTACATACGGTCAATATAAACAAGCAATGAATTAAAATGTTTATATAAAGACCGTATGATTATAATTAAACAAAAGTGATGCTGAACAATAATTCATAAGGTGCTGGTGTTTTGCTGGAATTATATGTTATCTTGTTTTTAACCCTGAATGTAGGAAGAAAAAAAATTCTAACGTAATTCCGTGGGTTCGCATTTCACGTATAACCTGTACCTGGTTATGTCCAGAGTAACATAGTAAAAGTATAGTATAGTATACATTTAATAGGAAGGTATATGTATATATTTACTGGATGTGGATTTATCCAGTTTGAGTGTACTAAATACCAATATTCATGATTACATAGTAAATGTCATAATCTATGATAACCAAGAATGTAATCACATCAGTGGAATTGGGTATAAAATACCTTTGTCTAATGTATTCAGATACTGATTATGTTAACCTCAAATACTATACATACTACGTCAAAGTAGGAAGTAGATAAAACGAAAATGTCTCGAATTCTCTACAATAGTGGCATGGACCCAACCTTCAGCATTGCAGCCAGCACCTACTTCATAAATCATTTATTACGTTATACACCCAAAAACTCTCTCCAATTGCTCCATGAATCCATCTCAACATCATATATGTACGCCATCGAGTGTCTCAAACTGCTCTGTAAATATTGTGGCTGGTAGTCATAGATAAACATCACCAACCCCCAGGTCAAAATGGCAAAGTACTTCCAGCTCTTGTTGTAGATCATATTTTTCAACTTCTTCTGTTGAATGTTGTTCAAATCCTTGAATCTAAGCGACTCGTTCTGGTAGTTCTGGAACGTTGGCTGGAAACAGTTCAAATATTGGTCCAACAAGATCTTGCCCAAGGCCAACACAACTCTACTGAAACAATACAAAGTCACCTGATGGGTGATTCCGCTGTGGAACAAGTCAAAATGTTGCGAGTACACAATCCACGAGCCAAAACAGCCAGCCAAAAACTTTATCAATCCTAGGTTCTTGTTGCCTAGGAATTGGTCACTTTTTAGTAACAATATCGTAGCCTTGTATATGATTGCAAAAGCTGCCAACACTTGCGCGTGGTCTTTGGTTGCTTTTAGAACCGACTTCAACCTAGGTCTCAAAGGACCCGACCTGTATAGCAAGTTTATCACCAACGCATGCAGGAATCTCAATTTGCCCCCGTAGACTATCCCATTCCTGGCGGATTTTAACACCTCAAACAATGGTCGATAAGCCGGATTAGTCAAGATGGAATCCATTGTTATCGCTTCTTGTTTTTGTTTGTTTGTTGGTTTGAATTGGGGTAAGAAAATTACGACACCTAAGTTATTGCGGCACGGGTCAGAATAAAGAAAGGTCTACCACACGGAAAAAGAAACAAAAACGGATTTAAGTGACCGATTGAGCAGGCGTCATATACTGTTTCAAGGGCTTAATGTAGCGTAGTTATCATGGTGTACACATCACACTGGGTGCGTGTTGTTTGGGGCATACAAAGTTTAAAGCGCTCAGTCCAACTTTAATTTGTCTAGCTTCATAATAAATTTTTTTTTTTATGGGACTAACACTACCATATTTTTTTTTAACTATGAAAATTTTTATTCTCTACTCTCAAAAAAATTTTTCACCTTTTATTTCAAGAATCCAACTATTCACAAGAATAGATCTTTTGTATTTAACTTATTTATTCATTAAATATTGATTCATTTTTGCATCGTACATATCAGCCACTAAGTCAATTTATATTTCTAAGCAAGTTTTAATTAATTTTTTTGCATTCATTTACATTTGTCATGTCTTCAGTATCCTATGCCAATGCTGCTGCCAATGGGTCATTGCCCGAGCAAAAACAACCAGTTGTGCAAGACCGTGAAGAAGTGATAAATAGCACTCAAACAGAACCAAAGAATACTGCAAAGGAACCAGAGAAGGATTCGGAAAAGACCACCGAAAAGGAAAAAGGCAACAAGGACAAGGAGAAGGAAAAAGAGAAAGAGAAAGAGAAAGAAAAGGCAAAGGAGACTAAACCTGTAAAGAAATCTTTGGCCCCAGCTCCTGTACCTACTAAATCCGCTTGGGGAGATGTCTCGAGTTCATTCACCAATTTATCTGTCGATGACAAGAAATGGCCAACGCCAGATAAAGTCGAAGGACAGTCAAGTACCAAATCACAAACCAAGTTCATCAAGCCAATTACCACGAAATGGGTTCCTATTCCTGCCAAAGTCACATTACAACAATCCAAATCGCAGACCAATGCCAAGAGAACTAGGAAGACTAATAAGACAAGTACTAGAAAACCCACTACACCAAAGAGAAAGGACGATGATATAGATGCTGACAAAGAAAAAGTGATAGAAAAAGAAAAGGATGCCGAAAAGGTTAAGGAAGAGGATAAAGCAGATCCTGAACCTGAACAATCAGCAGCGCCAGCTGACGCGGAAGCAGTACCGTCACCTAATCCCCAACCAAAATTCAATGGACAACAAAAACCAAGACGTTTCAATAACAACCTAAATGGTAATGGACAATATGTTAAACGTTATAACCCACAATATCCTCAGCAACAACAACAGCAGCAGCAACAACAACCAGCACAACAGACTTCACAACATCCATCACAACAACAACAACAACATCAGCAACAACCATCACAACCACAGCATGCACACCAACAACAACAGCAACCACAGTTCCATCAACCATACCCACACCGCATGAAGTACAATAATAACCAAAACTCATCCCCACAGTATAGACAACAGAACCGAAATTCATACAGATACAATGGCTACAAGCAGAACCATGTGCCAATCATGCCACCAATGTTTATACCATATCCACAATTGCAACAACAACACCCAGTACCTGTGCAAATTCCACCACCAATCTCACCAAAACAGGATCCTCAACAAGCATTGATACAGCAGTTTGATTACTACTTCTCGTTAGAGAACTTGATCAAGGATTTGTACCTTAGAAAGAACATGGATGCCGAAGGTTGGGTGCCATTAGTTTTGATTTTACAGTTTAAACGTATTAAAATTATAATAAACGGGTTGGTCAACTCGTTGGACTCACAAGCAAACGAGGATGAGATCATATTGCAATCGCTCCAGAAATGTAACAACTTGGAGATCAAGTACGAGTCTGAAAATACCGAGCAACCTAAATTATCAGAAGTAAAATTGAAGGTCAAGCATAACTATCAACAATGGTTATTACCAGATTATTAATTGATGTATGTACATTAGAGATGAACACAGAAAATAAAAAAAAAAAAATGTTTTACGA
>JAJMKJ010000021.1:46664-93049 GCA_030569255.1 Insectozyma sakaeoensis | reverse complement strand
ATCATTTCGCTAAATCCCAAGTATCGTTGATATCACATAGATGGTAAAAGTCAGGACAAAGTGGCGACGCTTCAAATGATTTTTTATATTGACCTACATAGTTATCAATCCTAAATCATCTCAAAACTTCCGAAACTTCTTCTTGATCTTGTGTTTACATCCCAGAGCAAGATTCCAGCATCTTGACATCCAATGATGATTTTTGAATCGTTTGATCCTTGCGGATTGCAGAATTCGATTCCCAGTAATTCCATCTCTCCGTGAATATGGTTTGAGTACTGCTGGTACGAATCTTCAACATAAGTTGTATTGAGCATGTACAGGTCAGACCTAGTCTGGTGGTTCATGTATATGTCGTTCAACAGATTGTCTAGATCGTGATCATCGCCAAGTTTCGAAGCTTGTTCTGATGGCTGCGGTTGCGTGTACTGAAATTCTTTAAACAATTTCGGATTTATATTCGTCAAGTATTCATAATCGTAAACCAAAGGGGTGGTGAAATCGCCGTAGACATCCAAGGGCCAATGTTTGTTTGGGCTTTCTTGTTCCTTGTATTCACCGTACTGGTCCAATGCAGCGGGTACAACGATAACTTGATGGTTATTTATCGTTGTTTCATTAAGATTTCTCAAATCAATCAAGTGTATTCTTCCTACATGCTCACTAATGATTAATAAATCATTCATATCATTTTCAGGCGAGAATTTACAAACTCTGAATGCGCCTGATTGATGTCCCTGTCTTGTAGATTTGATTTCAATCAATTTCTCATTAAGGTTTCTCAAATCATACAACTGGCATATACCATCTTGGAAAACAGTGGAAAACAAGTATCCGTTTGAGTGGTAGCTGATACCAAATCCTGACTCGTGGTTTGAATTTATAGTTTTGATGACTGGTGTGTTTGAATTTGGGTCGATAAGGAAAATCGATGATGAGTCTCCGGTTGCAGTCAACAAGTTTGACTTTGGGTTTTTAACAACGTTATTTAAACATGTATTTACCTCGCAGTTAATTTTATTACTTAGTTTCATTTCTGATTGGATATCAACACAATATAAGTTTGTATCATTGTTGCAAATGTATGAGCTATATTGGTTGTTTGATACTTTATACAACGTGACATCATTATTAATCATCTCACCCAACTTGACAGTGGTTAGTTCTTCACCATTGTAGAATGAAAACAACCCTTTACTGACTCGTTTACAGTTGTTGTTAGATAGATTCGATAAATTGAGCGAAAACAATTTGCTCGAGGAGGTCAAGACCCCACCGGTTACAATCATGTCCTGGTAATTATTAAAACATCTGGGGTTGTAGTTCAACTTGACATATGAATCCAACTGGTAATTATTCAAATTGTAGTTCATGATTGAGTCGTTGCGTGCAAAATACAAATCATTGTCGATATTATTGAATTTGATTAGGTCTCTTAGTTGCCAGTGGTACACGTTTGATTTGATTCTGGCGATATATTTTGGGTTTGGCTTCAAATACTGATATGAGTTGTAGTAGTTCTGAAAACATTTGTTGTAGATATTGTTGTTACATGAGATAATGCTTGATTTTCTTCTCTTTGACGACGACGTAGAGTCTGATGTGTGCAACTTCTGTAGCGACAAGCCACTGGAGTCTTCTAGCGTTGAAGTTGTCATATTGTTACTATTGTTGTTGTTGGAAAGATAAAGAAGACAAACAAGAAAATGAAACGACAATAGAGAAGGAAAAAATATATGAACTTGTTATCATCACTTTGAATAAAAACGAATTAAACAAAAAAAAAAAAAAAAAAAAAAAAAAAAAAAAAAAAAAAAAAAAAAAAAAAAAAAAAAAAAAAAAAAAAAAAAAAAAAAAAAAAAAAAAAATATATATAAAAATATAAAAAATAAACTACACAATAACAGTGCTAATGATTTCGCTTGATACGAAAACAACACGATCTACCTCCACGGTTTGCGAGGTTTATTCGAACAACAGGGTCGCATTCTGAGAAATACCTCGTCAAATAATCAACTACAATCTAGGAATGACATCTGCCCTTGTGTTTTTGGGGTGGATATGCAATGTGGTGTGGTGTGGATGAGAGTAGTGTCAGCTTGCAATTTTTATCAATTTGTCGCTTTCTCCAGGTTTTTAACATCTTGCACGCACACCCCCTTATTTTGTGTTGCACCCCTGGTTATGTAGTAGTGTGATTATGTAGTGTGAGTGCGGAGGGTGTGCCAGAATCATTATTACCTCAATACAAAATTGTGTGATCGCATTTGACATTACTACTTCAAATTCAGTAGTTTTTACTTACCTAGAAACAACAGTTGGCGTGGGGTTCTGACTCAACCATGACATATTCTTGGTAACCACTGTAGATGCATATGTCCAGTTGGATCAAACTTTCTCAAGAACAAAGCGGGTCACAGCTTACACAAAAGTTTATTTAGAGTCCCTAGTTCAATTTAATTAAATCACGTGTTCACGTTTCGGATGTTAATCACCTCGAGTAAATATATTTTTTTTTGCTAATCAACCTTTGGTTTGGATACGTAGGGTATGAAATGTCAACTCCGAGGTCGCAATCACCGTCTTTTTTTGTAACTGGATGCGAAATGAAGATATGAAATGCTGTGTTTGGTGATCGTCTTAACTTCTACTGTATATTCACATTGTCGTGACAGAATCAGAATAACATTGAGTCTGTTAGCTATACTTGAGAGAAGAATTGTTAGCATAACTGGGTGTTGATATGCGTGTAGTTTGCTACAAAAACGAGATATATGTATGTCAAGTTATAGTAGTGAGTGTGCAGTTGAAACACAGAAATTTAAATTGTGTGTAGCTAGGTGCCAAAAGTGGCAACTGTCATCTTGTACGTTTATCTCATGCGGCAAACAAAACGAGATGTAAAATCTGTTTTCCAGTGAGGTTCATCAAACATTCCATGCAATCGTTTGAAGCAAATAGTACGAATTCATCGGGCCATAACGTTGGTGCAGTTTACGCTTTTTACGACCTATCGTGCTAGGATTATACCATCACCGTTTCCTTTATTGCAAGGATCGTCCAACGTAATCTAAATCTCGGCAAACTTAATGATGCTAACCAACAGTGATATAAGTGGCTGCATTTAAAGTCTACTGCTACAGAATTCCTGTTGCTAAAAAACCTAGTGTCTCGAGAACGGTAATCCACCTCACACAAATAAAAAATCTACTGGGGTGAGGAGATCGTGCAAATGCGAATTTTGATCCCTAGATAAGTGATGGTAATGTCAAAGCAGCACTCAAAAGAAAAGTAGTGAATTTTTACCATGATAGAAAAATTACGTTTTGTACACTTTAATCGGTTCGTGCGATTTGACCAAAATAATTTATAATTTCTAATTCTTTCATTAAAAAGCTATTAGAACATGTCACGTAAGGGTTATCTATTGATATAAACCAATTTATCGTGTTCTTTGGGCCATTTAAGCTTACTATAGCTTTTGGGTTTTGAAATTCGGACATTCTCTTAAAAGTATTATATACAAGTTTACATTGTTAAAGTGGTAAATGTTCCAGGTTTACACCAGTAATAGAATCATGAAATCAAGACGTCATTGATATTGAGATTACAAACAAAAAGTGAAGTTAGGACATGATTCAACCTATCTGTCGAATTGGGTGGTTGATCTTAGAGTCCAATTGTAGTTATTCTCAACTGAGGTCGAAAAACGTGTGATTTTCCCTAATAGATTTTAATAGAACATTTGTTGTTCTAAATCATGGTTCTCGCTTTTTAAAACTACTATTGGATGTTATGTGTGTATAGAGTAAGGGGGGGAGCAATATGGGTGTAGTATTTTTTTTTTGCAACCAGAGTTACATTATTTTTTCCATCTCAAATACTACGTGGCATGAAATTCACAGCACCAAGGTTGCATTCATAGTCTCTGTTGTAGTGTCGCAAAAGACAAAATTGAGTCACTTGTGTCGCCAGTGGAACGAGGGGGAAGGAGAATCATTTTTTTTTAGTGCAAAATGAAAACAAACGTGTGTGGGAGGGGATGGCATGGGATGGGATGGCGTGCACGGAGTAGACATAAGCGATGAGTCAAGATATACAAATTAGACAAGATGGAAAAAGATAACAACAACCAAAAAATCCCCTCTTTTGCATCCACCCAAGATAAGACAACTATATTTAGTCAACGACAGGCGTGTATTAGCAGCCAGAACTAGCTAATATGCAGTATGTTTTTCAAAATTTATCGATTCCCCTCTTATTTTGGGCTGAGTTTGCCACTACTAAGTTAATCCGTGTTTCCCCCTCTTGCCTAGTTTTTGATTATGTGCATAAAATGAATTTTTCCGTATTTGTCATACAATCAGATCCATATCTCTTCCTTACCTCTAATAGAGATAAAAAAAAAACTGAGCTGAGCATTAGCTGATTGTATGGTCCAAGGGTTGGCCCAGCCCAAGTTATACATCATTTTCGAGAACATGGCTAGTATCTGTAACCATAGTTACAAATATGGTGGCGATGGGTTGTGATAATAGGCTTGCTGTGTGAATTGTATGTATCTGTTGCAACAAAAAGAGGGGATATGATATGTTGCACATAGAGTTGTGTCTCTCTCCCTTCTCCGAATTTATTTTTGTGTTTGGCGTGGTTTTGATTGCCAACAAAACATTTTTATTTTTATTTTTATTTTTATTTTTATTTTTTTTATTGTTCTGTTCTAGTCTCACTTGGTTATCTTGTTATATAAATAATCCGCCCAAATACCCTTTTGCCCCCTCCCTTTTTTTTGTTCATCTTCTTCATCTTTATTCAATGTTAAGATCGTTATTTAGGTCATCTGTCAAACCTACCAAACCAATCACCTCCAGCTTGCCAAACTTGAAAATATATCATTCATCAGATTCATTATTGTCGCATAACTTATTAAACAAATTCAACTCGTTTAACACAACTAAAAATGGTACCAAATTCAATATAGACTTGAAAACAAACCAGCACTTGACCCAGCAGGACTACGACTTTATCATCAATGAATGCTTGTACATCCATCCAGATAACAAGTCCATCGTTTTGGAATTATTCCACGGCTCAACGTCGTCTAAATTGAAATTATTAAAATCATTTGAATTACATGACTCCATCTTGGACTTTGGCAAGATAAAAACAAAGGTGCCAAACTTGTTGGTTATTGATTACAAAAACAAGTTGATTGCAAACGACAAGAAAACTTTGGACAGAATAATGGTGAACTACACTAGCTGCGGTTTACAGAGTTTGACCGATTCAGACCACGGATTGAAATCCAAAAATAACAAAGATTTATTTCTAATTCATACTACAGATTTGGCTGATTTATATTAATGATTCTCGGGTTCTAAGGCGTTTAATAATAATAATAATACATGGGTTAACAATTGACTTGCACCACTTCTTCAATCAATGTAGACGACGACTTGGCGGTTATGATCAACGCCGTCAATTTCTCTCCTTTATCGCATCCAGTGTCTATTCCTTTTGTATACTTCTTCAAGTCTAAACCTCTGCTAGCTGCATGGCCGTAATAAACTACTTTGTCAACGAGGCCCTTTTTGAATTGTTTGTTGTACAACTTTGACCAGCTGACCGAGTCAGGCACCAATGGATCGTTTGTTGTTTCGTTAAAGTAAGGCGCTAACAATGACCGCATTTCCAAGTTGTCGATTGGGTCTTGGTCGTCGATACTTTTGCTCCACAATATCCCCGCGTGTACCGCCACCCCGTCGCCGTTGGGCACCGGACCCAACTTCTTGATGATGGAGCAATTGTTGATGTACTTGACGTGTTTAGGCTGGAGCTTGCGTGCCAATTTGTATTCCGGGTCATCGTTGATGGACTCTGCAAATACCGGCTGGTCGAAACCATGGATGGTGGCATAGTTCTGTAACACGTAGTACTCGTGGTTGCCCAAAATACAATCAATTTGGTTGTCGATCAAGTAATCGAGCATTTTGAAGCTATCGGGGCCCTTGGTTATGAAATCTCCAAGAACCAATACATGGTCCGACTCGGCGTTGTAATCTGCCTTTTTTAACAACTTGCGGAACTCGCGATAATGGCCATGGATGTCGCCAATCATGATCAAACGCTGCTTGACAAACTTGGCCTTCCCGGGGGATGGGCCCAAAGTGACCTTCAACTCGTCAATGTGTCTGAGGGGCACTAACTCGACGCCATCAGGTATGAAATAGTTTGGTAAAACCATGGTGAACAAATAGAGCAACACTAAGCATATTGTGCCCGAAATGATATAAATTGTATATGTGGTCTTCCGCGAGAAATTAAAGCCCCAGTCATCTTTGTCTAGGTATATCTGTTGTTCTTCGTCAACTGGTTTCGCATTGCCCTTGAGAGGCGTTGATTCATTCATGGTTAATTAAAATTGCAACCACTATCATTCCAAAATCTCATCCCACGCGGTAAAAAAAAAAAAAAAAAAAAAAAAAAAAAAAAAAAAAAAAAAAAAAAAAAAAAATGTAGCAAATAAGAAAACACAAAAAAAAAAAAAATAAAAAGTAAGACAGTTGCAAAACATAAGTAAACTGTAACAAGAGAAAAAAGTGGATCAAGTGTTGCATAAACCATCATTATATTTCAATCTTTGTAAAAACTACTATAACTGTATCACCAAAACTTCTTTTCATTTTAACCTCCACCAACACCCTCCGGTCTTTCGACCTCCTTTTGTATAACCAACTCCTTGCTCAATAATTGCCGTAAATCTTTATCAATCACATGGTCGTCCTCTTTTTCGTACGGGTCGCTAGATAATCGTTTCATGCTGTTGTCACGATCAATGATGTCAACCATACGCTTGAATTTTAAAAATAGCAATTCGCCACGAATCAAGATGGGGTTCAACTTCATATTCATCGACAAATCGTTGACGTACTTGAGAACCTCGTCGAATTGGCGCAATTCTAGTAACGACCTTTCGTTGTCACTCAATATACTCATGGCAAAGAATAGATGGAACTGCGATGAGTAATAGTCGGTCCATAATATCTCCCACAAGTAAAGTACCTGATCCCAGTGTAACTCACGTTTAAACCATACCAACAACATTCTAAAGAAAAAGAATAGGTCGTTAGACTGACATTTCTCTAAATGCTTGTATAGATTAGGTAACATAAACTGTAGTAACTTGTTTAGCGTAAACATCTGTTGCTTGATGCCAGATTGGTCCCTAAGGAAATTCCTCTCCATTCGGTCCATAAATCGAGTAAAGGCCCAGAAAACAAGAGTCTCGTCTTCAATAACAACATATAAAGGCGACAATAAATCAGTCATGCCTTGCACATATCCCAAGTTTTGGTTGTATTCATTGTAGGTGATCAAGATCTCTCTCATCTTGTAGAGATGGGGGTTTTGGATGTTGGAAACATCAAAATCGTCATCTTCAACCTCAGTGCTTTTGAATATTTCCAAGGTTCGATCCGTTCGGTTTATATCTTTTTCAATCCTAAACTTTTGGTCCTTCCAAAACTCATCATTTCTTTTCTCGTCATCATTGATCCATTTCAACTTCAATTCTCGGTATGACGAGTCAAATGACTCCTTTAAAACTTGACGTTCTTCAAACGATGAATCCCAGGGATAAACTTGCAACAAAAACAACCATGCCTCTTTACGTACTTCATTAGCTACTCCGCCGTGGAATATCCTCAGCTTAACTTCTTCAACCGTGATGCACAATCTACCACTATGATCGAAAAACCCCTGCCACTCCTGTAAGCTAATTTCCTCTCTTCTGCTTGTGTTATTGACTTCTTCTTGCGTCAATAGCTCGTTTGATCCCAACTCGTTGTTTATCTTATTGTATAATTCGTCGTTCAATAAATAATTATTCGAACTTAGTTCAGCTTCTTCCTTCACTTGCTGTGCCCATTTAGCAAGATATATCCTTGCCGAGTCAAAGTCGTCGCCAATCTTTGTCACCTCTGGCTGATACATAATTTCTTTGAGCTGCTGTGGTGCATTTTCGTCAATTAGGTCGATAACTTGATTCTTGGTCTTTGCGGATAAAGTAGCTACAGTTTCCAAAACTTTCCACTTTGCCGTGTTTAGAAACTTGCCCAAATTGAATCCTGGTTCTTCTGGTTTCGGTTTCAACTTGAAAGGAGCAAAATTTCTTAAATCGTTCAGTTGGGGGTTAATAAGGTAAACACTCGGTTCGATAGTCGATCTCTGCACATTGATCAACGATTTCAAAGCTTGTAGAAAGTCAAGTCCTCCCCAGTATAACTCGCCACCGCTAAAGGTGTCAAACTGCTGGTTTTTCAACTTCTGGCTGGCAATGGTGGACTTTGACTCGTCGTCGTGGAAAAACAAGATGGGCAATTTCTCTCCATCCTGAGTATTTATGATTATTGATCCGTACCAGTATCCAGGCGATGGCGTCCTAAACTGGATCGAGTAAATGTACGATAATTGCACGTCGGAAAAGATACCACTGGGTCTTTCTACAATTCTCGATATGATACCCTTGGATTGTTTGTTGTACCCCAAATTCAAGTAATCAAAACTTGTATCCAAGTCGACTTGGTCATATTTTTCGTTAGCTTGCGTTTCAGGTACGAACGATAACGTGATCTCAAGATTTGTCTCGTTACTACCTCGAAATAGCACTAGATACCCAGGGATGTTGTCTTTTTTGGAAGGTGATGGGTGGAGATACACTTTCAGCTTAACATATAGTAATTCGACTTCATTAGAGTGTAGAATTCGTTTTGCTTTAGACATGAAGGCAACAATAAAGATAATAAAACAAATTTATTTATTTATTTTTTTTTTTTTTTTTTTACTCCCTATAGATACAAAGACCCAGCTGATACGATATCTCTGTGGACCAACTCTAGCGATTTTTCCATCTTTTGTTCCAACTCATTGTTCCCGATGGTTTTAGCAGCTACAACTAATTGACGTATCAACTCTTCCAATCTCCTAAACATTCTGATCAACGAACCTTCGTAGACATCGGTCATTTTACAAATCTGGGTGAATGTGGCACCCTTGCACCACGCAAACACAACTTCCATTAACTCGGGTCTGAAACTTTCGATATAATCTTTCTCAACCATATTGTCGATCTTACATTCGCGCGACACTTTTGCGATTTTCGACGCCATTTCCTGCATTGCTTTCAAAGGCTCGGCCAACTCTGGTTTCAACCTTGGTGTTTCTTTGGCTCGCTCTTGGAATACAAAACAGGACAACAAGGCAGCACATTGTTCACTCGACAAATCATTGAAGTTACCATTGAATATGAGCTCGGTTAATAATAATTCATCACCAGTGCTGATCTCGCATGCAACTCTACCTTTCAATTCGATGATATCGTTTTGAGTAGTGAACCCTAATCTCCGAAGCACTCGTTTTCTATGTCTCAAATCATCCAACTGTATAACAGCTTCAGCTTCTAAAATATCTTGCTTCAATTTTTTTATCTTGCCCTCGATTTTGACTTTATAATCGTACTTGTCATAAAGGTCCGGCAATCTGATTGAATCGTGCAATGGATTGCTTACGAGCTTAGATTCTATAACATCAATTTTTTTGAGCAACAATTTAAACTCTTGATCGTCTATTTTCATGCTTTCAACTGGATCCATTAATGGAATACCATCTTTGAGTCTTTTTGGTAAGTCCTTCATCGATTTAACCAAAGTTCTCTTTGCTTCGGCTGATTTCGTATCGCTTGGTGTTTTAAGTCTCACGCTGCTGATTTTCTCAATCGAATCAAGAGTTATTGGAATATACTCAGCTCTCGATTTCTCATCTTTGCCAGCTGGTCTTATACCTTGGGGCAATAACGGATTGAATGGTTTGATTAAATTGACTGGTGAGTCTACAAACATGGTATAAACAAATACATTCACGATGTACGACTCGTATGGCGTGAATTCTTGATGTTGACGTTTATTCCTTTTGGCGAAATTAAGTACCATACCCCAGCCATAATCATCTTCGCCTATTTTCACTTTGATCACTCTACCTTCCTGTAAGAAAGGTATGATATGGCCTGGATGAGTAATCACTTTTCTTGCATCGTCATTATATTTGGTCAACTGTTGCTTCAAGTCATAATACTCCTTGATGATATTCTCATCATCAATGTGTACTTGCCCCAACTCAGATGTCAATGTTTGTAATTCACGTTCCATTTTGGGGACACTGGCTGCGTTCTGGAACTGGTAAAACGAGTGTTCCAACATGAATTCAGGTGAGATACCTTCTACTCTCATTAGATTCAAAATCATATTATAACCCAAGTGGAACGCCGAATCTAATCTGTCAGCCTGTCCTTTCACCATCCCCTTGGCAACTTGTGGTTCCATCTTTTCATCAATCATCATAATGACAATACCACGATCATCTAACCCTCTTCTACCTGCTCTACCCGACATTTGAATATATTCACCACCTGAAACCCATCTGAATCCAACACCATCCCATTTACGAACCGATGTGAAAACAACAGTTTTCGCAGGCATATTCAATCCAATTGAAAATGTTTCAGTCGCAAATAAAACTTTTAGAAACCCTTCTTGGAAGAGAATTTCAATGATTTCTTTAAGAATCGGTAATAACCCAGAGTGATGGATACCAATACCTCTTTTCAACAATGGCAAGATATTTTTGATTTGTGGCAATTCTTTATCTGGTTCGGGCAATAGATTTATAGCATTGTTGAAGATCTGCACTAAAGCGTCTCTCTCCTCATCGGTGTTAAAATCCAATTTTGACATTTTCAAAGCCAACGACTCACAGTCTCGTTTCGAGAATGAAAAGACAATAACTGGGTTGTATTTCTTCATATAGATCATCTTGACTATTTTATAAATATCGGATTTGCCATCCTTTTTGCCACCTTTGAACGTTTGTCCTTTCCTGCCTTTTGATTTGTCGCTGCTGGGGTCATCACCGGTTTGATCGTTGATTGTTGCCATTGCCTTTTGGAAATTTTCTTCTCTGAAAGTCCCCTTTTCGTCAACGACTAAATGAATACCATCTCCACCTGCTGGAAATAGATAATGCTGTAATGGAGTTGGTCTGAAATCGGTATACACAACGTGGCACGGCTGATTATGAGTGTCAACGATCCATTCGGCGAATTCCATCGCATTGGGGATGGTAGCTGATAAGAAGACATAATGTACTTTGTCGGGTAACAATATTATAGTTTCCTCCCAAACAACGCCTCTTGATTTGTCTCTCATATAATGCACTTCGTCAAAGATGACCCAAGCAACTTCTCTCATGACTTCACTACCTCTATACAACATCGATCTTAAAATTTCGGTTGTCATGACTAAACATCCAGCGTCTGGATTTATAGTGACATCACCAGTCATCAATCCAACGTCGGTGAATTCAGCTTGTAGCTCTCTATATTTTTGATTGGATAAGGCCTTAATTGGCGATGTGTATATGACCCTTTGTTTATCACGCAATGATTGGGCAATTGCGTACTCAGCAACAACCGTTTTCCCAGCTGATGTATGTGCTGAGACTAGCACACTCTCGTTCCTGTCGATACACGATATCGCGGTGTCTTGGAACGGATCTAGTGTAAATGGGTATGTTCTTGCTTCTTTCACACGTTTATGCTCGCTGATTGGTACGTAAGGATAGGATGGTGGAACGGCGACCTGATGTCTGACCTGATGTCTCAATTTCAATTTTGTATCTTTTGGTTCTGCATTTTGTAATAGGCCATCACTTGCAGCTACTTCTCGCGAAGCTTCAATTTCAACTGAATCAAACACAAGTGGTTTAGCTTCTTGCTTTGTTTTTTTGACAGTTTGGTTCGTAGGCTCTTCGTAAGTACGTTTCTTGCTCTCTTTCACTTCCTCGATCTTTGGTGGAGCCGATGGTGTTTCATCAAAAACATCAAATAAATCATCCATTTTGAGATGAAGAAGAAGAAGAAAAAAAATAAAAAAAAAAAAAAAAAACGGTTCTATAATTCTATACCATTATTTAATGTTTTGATTGTACGCCATTTCTCTTTGTCGTACTCGCCAATAACCTGACTGGGCAATGAGCTAATCCTAGTACTGTTATCTTCCTGTACTTCTTGTGCTTGATCGTCAATGGAGAAATTTGTTGTTTGGATATCCCACAAGTCAATTGGTTCAGGCTTAATCGGTTCCAGCTTCAAGTCTGGGAAATTAGGTACGCTCATACTGTGTTTATGCAATTTGATAAAAGATTTTAATTTCTTGGGAGAGTTGGATTTAGTGGAAAATCCCGATTTCAATGATGTTTGAGATATTGTTGAATTTGAATGTTTGTGGAGTTGCAATGAAGTGTTTGACTTGAACAACTTTTTGGGGCTTTTCTTTTTCGGGGTTTTAATGCTTGCCACTGGCGTTGATGGTATGTCGCTCGATGGTCTGATTGATATTTCGCTCAAATTGTCCAACTCATCGATGTTTGAGTTTGGTGGTAATTGGTAACCGGCAATCTTTTTAATCTTGTGGAGATCGTCCAATTGGTCTAGGGAAATAAAGGTTGGCTTTTTGGTATCGTTTACGGGTATATCTTCTAATCCTGTCATTACATCGTTATAATCGTCATCAAAGTTGTGTTTTAAAACTGGTGGTAGTAAGGATGGGTTTATGTTTGACAAAAATATCTTCTCGTCGTGGATTGATTTCCAACGTACATCGGTCAGCTTTCTCAACTCGTCGACATGGTCATCTAAATTCATGAGTATTGACTCGCTGAGATTCGAATATGGTGCTGGTCTTTCTTTCCAATTCACAATGACATCTTCTTTATTGTACAAGGTTGCGTCGGAGCCCTTCTTGGACAACTCAATCTCGTCGTCTTGCTGGCTGAGAATGTATGGCAACACTAGTAGCAATATCAACGACGATGTTATGAATACGATGCTGACGACAAATAGAATTATCGGTATCTTGTATGAATCATTGACAGTATATAATATGCCAGATATTATGTATACTATCGATAAAATGCACTGGATCAAAATTAAGTAGATATTATGAAGTACCAATGGTACGATGATGTATAGTGTTAAAACAAACGCTGTTGATGCAAAGAAAATGGAATAGAACTGGATCTGATCAACAATCGCTAATATCCCCAGGGTGACCAACAAAGCTATGGACGTTATTGTTATCAATAACTGTATACATCGTATCATTTGGAAGTATGAATGTTGATAAAAAAAAAGAAGATTCTTTATTGCAAAATGGAATAATTGTTTATATTCTTATGTAAGTTTGTTAGAAAATATTATGTAATATATTTATAACTAGTCCCAATAGGGTAATTTGATTTTGTGTAACAAAAAAACAATTGGAGGCAATTTTCAATATTTTATTCTCATTGTTTTTGTCCCACTGCGTATATTAGCGAAACAGGAATCAAGTAGACCTGTCCGTCGACTGGGTCTGGTCTAGACTTCAACTTGCCGTTTTTAAAGTCCTCAAGCACCGACTCGTTCATGTGACTGTGGATAAAACTTTCGTCGTACCACACCCAAGTGCGAAACTCTCTTGCGCTTGAAACGTTGATCAACCCGGCGTAGTCACCTAGAACATGGTTTAGTTTCTCGATTTTCAAACCGCCCATGTGCTGGACGGCGGCGTTTCTAGGAGCATCTTCTCTTTCGACGTCCTCATTATAGAAATCGATGATGAATAACCAACCCCCCTTTTTCAAGAACGATGTCAATTTCTTCGTCACATCCTGGTAATTGTGAATGTGGTGGTAGGATATAGTACATACAATAGCATCAAAATGGTTGTGGAACTGCTTTAACTCGTCTTGGCACCCTTCGTCGAGAATATCATATTCGTACCCTTGCATGTTCAAGTTGGGAAACTTCTTTGCCCGTTCGTTAAAAGAGGACAAGAATATGGGGTTGATGTCCATGCCTATCAACTCGGAAGCGTTTGAATCAAGATACGGTGCTATCAACTCAGTCACCATACCGGGACCGCATGCAAAATCTAAAATCTTGGCCCCTGGTTTGAATATCCCCTTGGGATCAACAAACGTCTTGGGGTCAGGTAAGTCGGTTTCGACAGTTATACCATTACGCTTTAAAGTAGGATCGCCCAATATTTCGTCTGTTTCTTGCAACGTTCGACGAACATTGTCGAATTGTAATAAATATTTGACGAACAAGATCGACAACATCTGGTGTGCTTCCCGCTTTTGATAGTTTGCAGCTAACGTTTCATTGAACAAGCTGTTGTTAGCTTTTATTGCCTCCTGGTGTTGTGTCAGCATGGCTGTTGTATTATTTTTTGGGGTAGTTGTTGTCGCATATATACATTTTTTTGGCCCCATCTAAATGTAGTAAATTGTACCGACTCGTATACAAATGCCTAAAACTGCAGGGCATAACTATACTCTAGCGGGAAATAAGTGGCACATTATGGTTTGAGAGTTGTGTTAGCACAAAACGATTATACAACCCCCCCCTCCACCCCCTCTATGTGTGCGATAGTTTCAAAACTGCCAGGATAGGTTCTTACACTGTTTAAGCTACCAAAACTGAAATATTTTTTTTTTTTGCACTCATCTCACGTAATGGCTAAAGAAGACTTGATATTGACTATAGATTCGGAAGAAGAAAATGATATAATAGACTCGGATGAAGAAGATAGAAATATCAATCCGGACTTTAATTTTCAACTCGATGAAGATGAAGAAGAAATAGATGTCTGGAATGACGAAATAGCCAAGGAAAAAGAAGCAAGCAGCAAGAAGGACGTCGATTTGGATCAAATTATAAGAGACAAAGGTGGACTACAAGATGTGGAGGACGACGACGAAGATGACGAAGAATTGGCAATGGATGGGTTTGGCATGGGTGTCGAAGAGCAGGAAAATGATGACGAAGAAGAAGAAAAAGAGGGCGAGGAAGACGAGGACGAGGAAGAACAGGCTGTTGAAGATGATATGGATGAGGAGCAGTCAAACTACGACTCAGAAGATAACGAGGAAGACATCAACAATTTTTACGAGTCCACCGAAACCTCATCTACTGTGACCCAGACTTTTGAGTCGCTCAATTTATCAAGACCAATACTTAAAGCATTGCACAAACTAAATTTGGTTAAACCTACTCCTATCCAAGCTGCAAGTATACCTATAGCGTTGCTAGGTAAAGACATTGTTGGCGGTGCCCAAACTGGTTCAGGTAAAACCGCAGCATACTTGTTGCCAATATTGGAAAGATTGATTTATAAGCCGTCCACCTCCACCAAGGTGATCATATTGACACCAACAAGAGAGTTGGCGATACAAGTTTACGAAGTAGGGAAGAAGCTTTCGCAATTTGTTAACAATTTGAATTTTGGGTTAGCTGTTGGTGGTTTAAATTTAAAACAACAAGAATTACAATTGAAAAGTAGACCCGATATAGTCATCGCTACTCCAGGTAGATTGATTGACCATATTAGAAACTCGCCCAGTTTTTCCGTCGAAGATATTCAAGTCCTAGTCATTGATGAAGCCGATAGAATGTTGGAAGAAGGTTTCCAAGAAGAATTGACTGAAATATTACAGTTGATACCTAAGCACAAGAGACAAACGTTGTTGTTTTCAGCTACCATGAACACAAAAATCCAAGATTTGATTCAGTTGTCGTTGCAGAAACCAGTCAGAATCATGATTGATCCACCTAAAACCGTCGCATCCAAATTGCAACAACAGTTTGTCAGAATAAGACAAAGGGAGAATTTGAAGCCATCGTTATTGTTTCAAATACTAAAAAAGTTGCATAACAACGGCAAAACAGTGGTGTTTGTAGCTAGAAAAGAGTCAGCACACAAGTTGAGAATCACCCTTGGGTTGTTAGGATTAAAAGTGTCTGAATTGCACGGTTCATTAACCCAAGAGCAAAGATTGTCAAATGTATCCGACTTCAAATCGGCTAAATCAAACATTTTACTCTGTACTGATTTGGCAGCAAGAGGTTTGGATATTAAGATTGAATATGTGATAAATTACGACATGCCTAAAAGTTATGAAATATATTTGCACAGGGTAGGTAGAACTGCAAGAGCGGGAAGAGAAGGTACGTCGATATCGTTTGTGGACCCATCACCGCCATCAAGAGCTATAGTGAAAAACGCAATTAAAAACGGCAAGAGTTTAGTGCGTAATGTAGATTGGAAAGACATTGAAGATATACAGGACAAGATAACTTCGAAACAAGAGGTTATTGAACAGGTCTTGGAGGAAGAAAAGAAGGAAAAAGAATTGCTCAATGCTGAAATGCAATTGACGAAAGCAACAAATTTATTACAACATGAAGCGGAAATCAAGTCGAGACCAAAACGTACTTGGTTCAAGGAAAACAACCCCAAGGACAAGGTTATGCAAGAGCTAACAAAACATGGGAAAAAGGTAAACTCGAGGAAAAGAAAGGCCAATGAAGAAAAGAAGGATCAAACCAGATCTTATAAAAAGACGCAGAAAGATAGAATGAGCAAAAATGTCAAGAAATCAAACAAAAAGCGTAAGTAGAATATAATGTAAAATAAAATTGACTAAGATTGATGTGTAAAAATATGTAATTTACCTACTTGATACAGTCCAGTAAAATCACACCAGCATTTGCATCCCTCATCAGAGATCCATCAGGGTAGAGAGTTTTTACCTAATACATACCATAAAAAAAAAAACTTATCCAAATTGTATATTATGTTGTTTGGTGTACATGTTGCAGAACTCAAGTTTCTTCAACAGAGTGGAGTTTTTTGCAAAAATTTGCCAATTTCGATCATGTAACATTTTGAACACAAGAACATATATCAATTTATAAAATACCTCACTTAGTCGATTATATTGACTGTGCTGAAACGAAGACATCGCCTAACTATGACAAAAGTCACTTTGCATTTAACGAGTAGTTCCTATTGTTTTTAAAATTGCGCGCGAGCAGTTGCGCAAAACGATTATGCAACGAAGGTTGCACAATGTAATTTATTGTAACCGTTACCAAGACCGAGTTATTGAAAGTGAGTCATTTAATTTATTATATATTTAGGAATTTAAAATCATGGCATGCAGCACACGGTTACCATGTCTACAATTTAATTAAATTAGACAATTTATGTTGCATGTTGGGGGACCTGTACAGTTTAAATTATAACTTGTGGGTTTTATTATAATTGCTTGTATCTCATCAACACTTACAACAATGATAGTATTAACATGTCTAGGGTGAAGAAGAACTTTTACAATTTTTCAACACCTTATACATTAGAAATACTAATTAACTTCTTGGTCTACCCATTTAAGGAGTCAAGCTTGAGAATTATCGACTGAAACAAATGCTAGAGAATTGAAATGAAAACGCAATTTCATGTGGCCTAGTCGGACTAAACGAGTAAAATACAACATGCAAAAATACCCCCTTATAAAAGTAAATAATCGTAAGATAGTTGCACAAAGCGTAAGGAAGTTCTCTTCCCTATTACTAGAAGAGTCAAAATTGGCAGAGTAAAAACTAAACAAGTATTTATTGTCAAAGTAGTTTTAGAAATCTCTAATTTCCGTTCCTTTAAAGCTTGTAATCACCCTTGGTCCATTTGTTGACCATCTCTAATGTTGCCTCAGGATTTGTTTGAGGAACCATATGAGATCCACCAAAGATTCTCAAGAAAGTAAAGTGTTTAAAGTTCTTGATGTCACCAACATGGTTGTCTTTATTGATGAACCATTTCTCGACTGGAGCTTTAGAAAATCCTTTTGATCCACTCCATTGTAAGTTGTTGGTCCATGCTTGGTTACCTAACCAGTTGCAAATAAAGTCTTTATCACCAGCATAAATCAAAACTGGAATGTCCAGTTCCAATAAATCAACAACATTCAAGGAGTAATCCTTCATCCAGTCACCTGAGAAAAGAAAGTTTCTATTGATGTCAAAGTTACATGACTCGAAACTGTCAACTTCTGCACCTAAAGCTTCTCTAACATCTGGTCTGTTCAAATAATCAGCAATATATTCCAATTCTTTGTAACATAAGCTGGAGCCTTCACACATTTCTCTAATGTCATAAACGTTTCTACCAGTACGTTGGAATGCTGAAAACTGGGCATTGTTACAGTAGACAGTCGATGGAACACACGACCACAAAGAATTGGAATCGTAGCATGATTGTATAAGGGATAAACATCTTGGCAATGAATCAAGCATAGCTTGACATTCGTCTTCCTCCAAAACACTTGGTTCCCCACCTTTACCACAAGCCATTGGCTCGTATTCAGGGTATTGTGACAATGGCTCCGTCAATCCATTACCAATAAGCACACTGGTAAGATTGAAAGATCTGTCTGGATGAGTTAAAATTTCAGATGCAAAAACTGGAATATAATGACCAGCATAAGATTCTCCAGCAATGTGGAAGTCCAATTTGGAGTATTCTGGAAATTGTTTGTAGAATAATTCCAAAAATGCATAAACGTCTTTACTAGCAGCAACGGTATTTGAGACACTTTTTGAACTGTATGAGTAGCCAACGTTAACTGGTTGATCTAAAAAGATGACGGATGCATTGTTGTTCCAAGCGTAAGGGTTGTAGATTGGTTTGAGATCTTCACCAATAGATGAGGGTCCCAACTCAAAAAAAAGACCAGTCATGGAACTACAACCTGGACCACCGTTTAACCATAAAATGACTGGGTCATTCGTTGGATCATTTCTACTTTCGAAAAACCAATAAAAAAAGTGCTTGTCTTCATCCTCGATATCTAAATAACCACTGTATTGCTTGACAGAATCAATGCCTAAGCTTTCTGGAATTGATTTGACTCTCAACTTATGATTTGGTAATTTTGCATCACTGACATGATGGTCAAATTTTTTAGGTACGATTTTCGACTTTGGTGGTACTTTATAAGTCAACTGATTAATTGTCTCTGGGTAAGTCAACATCATCTCGGACCAAAGTTTCTTTGTTTCATGGGATAAGTTTTCTAAAGGTTCATTCAAAATGGTTGATAAAGTTTCAAAGATGTTTTCAGTGTTTCCAAACTTGTCGATCAAGGAATCCTTTCCACTTTCAAATTTGTCCACCCATGTCTGAGGGTCTAATTTCAAAGTTTGTTGCAAATGATTGAGGGCATTTGGAATTGACAAAGCATTGATTGTGCAAACCAATGCCAAAGCAGCAATAGTACTAAATCTCATTTTGGCCTAAAGAAAAAGTGAATGAGAATTATCTTGAATGGCGGCGGAATGTTGAGGTTGCGGGTTCTTGATAAGTGTGTATTATGTAAGCAGAAACAGTGCCATTTCCGTTTATGGCTTTAAATGGCTGAATTTGGATTTTTTTGCACGGACACATACCAATGAAAAATGCTAAATTTAGTAGAAACGATATAAAACAAGAAGCTGGTTCAGGAGTGTCGGGATCAGTTACATTGTATACATCTAAGAAAGACCCAAACTTTAAATATGTGGTGAAAGTTTATCATCGGAAAGAAAACTTTGATTCAAGATCTCAATACAAAAAGATAGTTTTACATGAATACAATATTCTACGTAGCCTTGACCATGTGAATATCATTAAAGTCTTTAAATATCATGTTTCATTAACAGGTAAAATAAAGCTATTTTTAGAAGCTGGGAACATGGATCTAAATCAAATACTTAAAAAGCAGAGACTACCCAATGATGAACTTTTATGTTATTGGAAACAATTATGTCAAGGAATTTTGTACCTACACAATTTAGATATTTGTCATCGAGATTTAAAATTGGAAAATTTAGTTATTATCGGTTTCAACTTGAAAATTATTGACTTTGTCACTGCCCTGAATACCGCTTCGACAGGACTAGTTGGTTCGCCCAAGTACGCAGCGCCAGAAACGTTTAAATATCTAAAGTATGATGGCAAGTCAGCTGACATCTGGTCAATTGGGATAATTTACATATTTCTAACCACTTTTGAGTATCCATGGAAAATGGCCAAGCATGATGATTTAAAATTTGTGCAATACTTGGAAAAGAAGCGGGAGTTAAATTTAAATAGTTTGTTATGCAAAGTAGTAGAAGTCGATCCTGAGAAACGAAGCAAGATTTCTGACTTCGTTAACGACGCTTGGTTTGACTCACTTGAATGTTGCGGAGTCACAAAATGTAAGATCGAGCATACCCCAGTTTAAAATATATATACAATTTTTGACTCCTTTTCTCCGGGTAAGATAAATATATTTTTTTCACCGCATCAAATTTTTATCATCACCATGTTATCACGCTCATTAGTCAAAAGAGGTTTAATCAGAAACTATGCCTTGTCAGCAAAAGCTCAGGCCTTGATCTCCAAGTCTGTTCAAGAAGTTGACCCAGAAATGGCTGACATTTTAAACCAGGAGAAAATTAGACAAAAGAATTCAATCACTTTGATTCCATCTGAAAACTTTACTTCCAAAGCAGTAATGGACTTGTTAGGGTCCGAAATGCAAAATAAATACTCAGAAGGGTACCCAGGCGAAAGATACTACGGTGGTAATGAAATCATTGACAAAGCCGAATCATTGTGTCAAAAGAGAGCATTGGAAGCTTTTGATTTGGATCCAAGCGAATGGGGAGTCAATGTTCAGCCATTGTCGGGAGCCCCAGCTAACTTATATGCTTATTCTGCTGTTTTAGAGGTTGGTGACAGAATAATGGGATTGGATTTACCCCATGGTGGACATTTGTCTCATGGTTTCCAAACTCCAACAGCTAAAATTTCATACATTTCAAAATATTTCCAAACCATGCCATACAGATTGAATGAAGAAACTGGATTGATTGATTATGACACTTTAGAGAAAAATGCTGAATTGTTTAGACCAAAAGTCATTGTTGCAGGTGCTTCAGCTTATTCAAGAGTCATTGATTATAAAAGAATGAAGGCAATTGCTGACAAAGTTGGTGCTTACTTGTTGTCAGATATGGCTCATATTTCAGGATTGGTTTCGGCAAAAGTCACCGATTCACCATTCCCATACTCTGACATCGTTACAACCACCACTCACAAGTCTTTGAGAGGTCCAAGAGGATCAATGATTTTCTTCAGAAAAGGTATTAGAAAAGTCACTAAAAAGGGTAAAGAAATCCCATATGAATTGGAAAGAAAAATTAATTTTTCAGTCTTTCCAGGACATCAAGGTGGTCCACACAACCATACCATCAGTGCTTTGGCAGTTGCATTGAAACAATGTCAGGAACCAGAATACAAACAATACCAACAAGATGTTATAAACAACGCTACCGAATTTGCCAAAGCATTAGAGTCCAAGGGATTCGATTTGGTTTCTGGTGGTACCGACACCCATTTAATTTTGGTTGATTTAAGATCGAAAAATATCGACGGTGCCAGAGTTGAGGCCGTGTTGGAAAGAATCAACATTGCTGCAAACAAAAACACAGTTCCAGGTGACAAATCAGCATTATTCCCATCAGGATTGAGAGTTGGTACACCAGCTATGACAACCAGAGGGTTTGGATTTGAAGAATTTGAAAAGGTTGCGCAATATTTTGAAGATGCAGTTAAGTTGTCTATTGAATTGAAACAACAAGAACAAGGTAAAAACCAAAAGGAATTGTTAGTCTCTTTTAAACAATTGGCAGATGAAAGCGATAAAGTCAAACAATTGGCCAACGAAGTTGCCCAATGGGTTTCGCAATATCCAGTTCCTGGAGATTTATAGTTTTGTATTAAGTTAATAAATGCGCGACTGAAAATTTCTTCTCAAACATGAACCAATACATAGATAAGACCTCGTCATTGATATCGTGGAGTAAAAATGGGTTTATAGTCTACGTCCCAGAGACACATGACAGTATACTATTAACCTATCTTGAAAATGTCGATGGTAGGTCCTGGCAATTGGCGAAGCCACAGCAGATCAATGTCAAGTTGGAAAACAATTTTTCATCGAAAATAACATTGGTTTGCTGGAGTTCATTGAGCACCGATTTAGCAGTCAGTGATGCTCATGGAAATTTCTACATCTTGTTAGCTGGTGTAAGATTGTTAGAAAATGAGTCTTCACCAAGTTATGAGTTGACAAGCTTCAACCACATGGAGTTAATTTATCGAGACGTTATTAATCAAGATATGAAATCTACTATCGATACAGGCGCATCCATTGTAGCTTTCAAATGGTTGAATATCGAGAAGCATCAGATTTTGAATAAACCGGCAAAGTTGGAAAATAGTGATTATATATACACTATCAACCAGTACCAGTCACATGGTGTTACACACCCAATATCAACAAAACAGGCATGCGTTGCACTTCGGAAAAATGGCCAGTTTATGTTGTATTACCAAGGGGAACATAAAGTCGAGTATCATAAGATATTTGTCGATTTGGATTGCTCATATATCCAAAAAGCATCAATTGGATTCGATGATAAAATAATAGTAACAGCTTGGGACTCGATATCAAATTATATAATAACATATTCAATTGAGATTGACTGGGGGTTCCTCATTGAGTCTGCAAAACGACAAAAGGTGGACCCACATCATCATACACCAAAAGAAGCGCAAAAGGCACCTAGATTAATCAAGAAGGAATTGCACAGAATGAAACCAGAGGGTCCAATAACTTCTATTGATATTGTATCAAAAAATGCCGACAAGTCTTCCACATTGAACATTTTGATCAGTTATGAAGCTTTGGTCATCTATAGGTATCAATTAATCAACTCAGAAGAATTAATTCTGGATGCATTCGACAACCTAAGATTAAAGAAGAATTTGAACTTGCCATTGAACGTAACGAAAACATTGCAATTGCAAGACAAGCTAGTCAGACAGGGAGAATTGCAATCAATAGTATCGGGACCATCTGATTTTTATACCATTATAATTTACAAAAATGGAGACATAGATGTTTTAGATATACTGACGTGGAAATTAATCACTCCTGCAACTGAAACCCCAGAATATATATCTACTTTATTTGACGCTGGGTTTGAATTTCCAAAACTAGAGAAGGGGAATGAAATCGTGGCAATTTCACCAAACATGTCATCCATCGTATACTCGGAGAAGAACAATCTTAAAATCAAGCCAGTCGTGAAAAAGAATACATTACCCCAAGACTTGTTCATCACATCAGTTGCCTTTGCATATCGACACGCGTACTCGTGTTACACAAACACATGCTCTGACGATTTGATTTTGTTCATTCAAACTGAAATTGAAAGAGTAAGCAAAATTCCAGAATACTTGAGTCTCCTTATTGGAGAATCCCATAAAGCAATAAATTTTCAGTTGGATGCATTTAACAAAGAGTCAGCTGATAAATTATTGTCCAACCCACCGTTACAGAAACTTTTATCATTACAGTTAATACTTGGAGAATCACAAAAAAATCATTTGATGAACGATTTTGCTTGGATTGTGTTGAACCTAAGAAGTGCAAGCTTTGGCATCATGTTTTCGTTATCGAGTATTTATCGACAAATCTCAAAGAAGAAGTCGAGTGAAGATAGTTTCCAAGACTCGGTTACCAGGGGCGAATGTATATTATCATTGATTGGTAATATCAAATGGTTGATCGACTTGATTACATATTTGAACCAAGAATTGCTCCAGTTGGCATATCGCCAGGACAATAACAAGATCAATTTTACAAACTCATTAGTGCTACCGATTTTGTTGAGCAAAGTTCCGAGGTTGTTTCTCATGTATGCAGTTTCATCAATCGGTAAAACAAATGAGATTTTGAAAAAATTACACAAAGACCTAGCGGATGCAAATAAGTTGTTTACCCCGATGAGAGAATCATTGAACAGGTTTTTCACAATTTGCAACAATGCACCATTAACTCTAAGTTTATTTGAGAATTATTTGAGAGAGTGTGATGCATTGATTTCTAAAGAAATGACGAGTCGGTTAGCTTCTGAAAAAGTTAACCTTTTAAAATTGGAGCAAAACTTTATTATAAAACATGACATGAACCCACATTTCAAAGAAATCTCACATTTGATCATAGAAAGGTACATTATAAATTTGAATCGTGAGGGTCGAATCTCGGAATTATTTTTCTATGACACATCCTGGTTAAATGTTGGAATCCATAGAAAAACAATCGATCAAAACAGTCAAGTTATTACCACTTGCAAGAAGTTCATACCGAGATTAGAAATCGATGCATTGAGAAAGGTGATTATCAATAACAATAATATTCGTAAATGTACAAGGTGCAGGTCCATTTCGTCAGTAACTGACCCGTTGATATTTGACTCGTCAACCACTATTGGGTTATGGACAATGGTATTTCAAAGAACGTGTATATGTAGTAATCAGTGGATAAATATATAATCATTTTCCTTCTCTTTCAGCTTTCTTCTTCGCCATCCATTTCATTGCAAATGGCATTAGCGCGTTACTTACCACTATCCATATTAACAAAACCCCAATGTTTCTTCCCATATGACCCTTCCAAGCATTGAAGTAGGCCACATGAAACAATTCATACGCATTTCTAACCGGCATAGCATACCCGTAACGGTAAAAATCCGGACACAACACGATTGGTGAAATAGTTGGCGCAAGGTTCGTCACAGCAACAAATAGTAATAGGAATCCAATAAGTTGGGGTTTGACAACAAACAACACCAACAGTAGTAATTCGATGACACTTCCTAAACTTGCCATTGTCAAATATCCAAACATCCAAACGACTAAATATCCCGAGTGTCCAAACGTAGTGGTGAACTTAAGGTCGAACGCTGCATTCAAAGTGACAAACGCTAATGATAATACCAAGTAGGCCAATTGGGCTGTAAACATTCTATAAAAGACGTATTGCAAACCTTTAATCTTAGTGGCAATGTACATGTGGATCTTGATTGTAAATATAAATTGGAAAAATGTGAATATAACAATGTAAATCAATCCAATTTGAAAAGGTGCTTGAAAAACGGGATTACTCACTGGTAGACGATCGTTGACTTCAAATGTGGGCAAACTTGTGATCAAATTGGGCGCATTGTTGAAAACGTTCTCAACTTGCGATTGATTCAAAGTCTTCAACATGTTCTCAAGAAGTCCGGATTTGGGTACGTAACTATAATAGCCACGCAAAATTTGCTGATAAACGGTGACAACGTAGTTTGAAATTGCGTTGTAATCTCTACCAGTCTCATACACAATCTCCAATAAACTTGTAGTTGGGTCGAACTGATCATTGCCGGAAGCTAACGCTTGATACCAATTCAAGGTTGCATTCTCATGTACATAGAACGCTAGCCAGAATTTTTCATGATGGACCTGTCTGTACACCTCCTGAGTGAGATTGTTGTTGTGCGATTTCGCCACGCTCGATAGTTTGTCATAATTCCAAACATGAAAATCTCCAGCAGCCTGAACAGAAGTGACATTGGTGAAAAAGTATTCAATTGTCTGCCCTAATATCCCAGGCAATTGACCAACTTGTTGGTCAGCTATGAATACACCCATCTTCATATTTTTAAACCTGGACGTACGATTATAGTACGTGCCCCAGTAAATACATAATGCAGCTGCAAAACCTAATACCAAATAGACGTAGTTACTCAAAAATTTGAGCAACAACTTGGTTCTATCATTTCGGAAGTCTTTATCCCAAAATCTGTATTTTTGAATGTTGCTTACTATAGTGGACCTACGTCGGGGCTTTTCTGCTATGGCAGTCTCATCTGGATGGAAAGATTCAATGTCCAGCTTCTCGTCTGCATGTAATGTATCTTTCAAGTGATGGGCACCAAATAAGTCATTGTTCATGTAGTTGGCCTCGTTCATCCCAAGGTAATCATTCTCTTCTTCTTCCAATAATTCCTTTTCTTCCAGCTTTGGTGACGACAACGACAATTTCGACGCGGCATCGGTTAATCTTCGCGATAGCAGCCTATTCTCATCGGGATGGTATTGTTCTGAATCTTCTTCACTCATCGGTAATGTATGGAAAATAGTGGTAGCGTAAAGTTTTTGTTTGTTTGTTTCCATTTTGAGAAATCTGGTAAATTCCATCATCCTCTTCTCAGCATGTCCAGTGAAGAGATTGACCCTTTGTCTGCGGCTCCAGGAGATGGAGTAGGTGGTGGTGGTATTACAGAGGTGGCATTGAAAAAAGTTCAAAATCAACATGAAGAACCAGCCCCGTTAACTCTTAAAGAAAGATACCATGAATATTTTTTAGTTTTACCAAAGCTATTTTTAGCTTATGTTAAAATATTTACTTTATTTTTGGGATTTTTAAGTATTTACTGGGGTAGTATGTATAAAAGACATGACAGGTATAAAAACATGAAATTTTTGGTAGTCAATGAAGATAGCGCATTTCAATTTCAAGGTGCAACAATAGAGCCATACGTTACAAATGCTTTCAACGAGCTACTAGATAATAAAACAGTTACCAATCTTGGGGATTTCCACGTCTATAATTTACTGGATTTCATACAATTAGCCAATAAACACAACAATACTCTCCTACAAGAAGTTAAAAGGCAAGTGCACCATCAAAAGTATTGGGCAGGTTATTACATTGCTCCAAACACCTCGCAAAACATTTACCAAGGTTTTCAACTGGCTGACGCAACTTTTGCAAATACAAAAATTAACGAATCAATATCGGTTATATATGAATCCGGTAGACATTATTCAGCGTTGTCACAATATATTTTCAGAAACATGGATCAAGTGAATGAAATTTGGATTAGATATTATGTGTCGAGTAAAGTCTATCAACCCATACTATCTACTTTGAACACAACGCAGAAAGATGCTTTGACTAATAACCTAACTATAATATCAAGTTACCCAACATTTAATTTCGTGGACGAACGACCTTCAAAGTCATCAGCGGCCTTGGGACCATCAGAATTAGGTTTAGTATATGCATTGCTTTTTTCCTTCCATCAATTCAATTTTACCTTGGAGATATATACCTTGATGAGAAGTAAGTTAAAGTACAAATCATTTGTGTTGTTCAGGTTTCTTGCTGCACAGATTAACTCGCTAGTGTTGGCGTTGGTTTATGCTTTAATCACTACTGCTTTTAGAGTGCCAACAAACGTGACTTTTGGACACTCCGGTTTTGTCGTATTATGGATGTTTATTTATTTGTTTATGAGCTCCATGGGCACCATCAATGAAAATGTGGTTTCAGTGATATTTGCCTTTGACAAGAAAGCTTTAATCGCCCCTTGGATGATTTTTATGATTGTTGTGAATATCCTGGTTACATTTGCTCCTTTTATTTTGAGTCCAGGATTCTATCGATACGGGTATGCCCTTCCGATGTACAATGCCTACGAAGCTTTGAAAGTGGTGTTTTTTAACACGTGGAAGGGTAATCTAGGCAGAAATTTAGGAATTTTGGTTACGTGGATAGTTGTTGGGAATATCAGCTTGATTTTTGTTAATAATTGGGCGACAAAGAGAGTCAGACGAGCTGCCTTAGAGAAGAAAACTTAATACACAGATTTAGATTAGGAAGTTTCATCTGTCATAGTTGGAACGTCTGTTAATAGAAAAAAACAAACTCTATTCCATGTTCTCTATTTGACTTCACCCTTACAACTTTAAAAATAAAGCAGTTTACACTTGTATTCTCCCTATTTACTAATGTTGAAGCTAAAAGTCAGCACTTTTCGTCAACAAAAATCTTGACTTGTAAACCATGAATAAATTTTCATCATTGATAGTCGAAACAGTTGCAAAACAAAAGGCTTGCTCAGTAACATTTAAATCGGAACCATCAGGCATTCTTGTGCGAGACTAAAAGTTTGAATCGAAAACTTCAATTTAAGATTTAATATACAGCATTTAATTTCAATCCAAATTAATCTAAAAAGCAAATGTATACCATTCGGGTAAACCGAACCATATCTTCACATATGAATCAAATGGAGTGGAATATCACTATTTACAAATTGGCAAAAAATAATATTTAATAATAGATAATGTACATGAAACCTGAAAATAAATCTTCAGCCCTCTTGTAACACTATTCAGGCAATTTGTATACTAACTGGTTGTATCCATTATATCAACAGTGGCAGTAAACCTTATTGTTCTTCCAAACCTCATCAAATCGTAAACAACCTGCATTTCATCTTTCCAATAATCGTAACCAGGAATCTGTCTCGTGGACAACAATTTTTCTAAAATTTGAGACTTTAAATTCCATAATTGTGGATTTGAAACATTTGATTGTAGAAATTTGGAGGCGAAAACATTTGGCAAGTTGTTGTATAAATATTCAATGAGGAATTCATTTTCGGAGACAGCTAACAAAAAGTCGTACAACATATCTAACGGTAATTTAATCAATGCGTCATTATTGACGTATTTAGGTTTCAATTGATTAAATATTAATTCATCTTGAACAAAATTGAGAAATATTGGAAAAAAGGACTTATCAAATAAATTGAGTTGAGACAATATGTCATGATAAAAATTTGGGTTTGATTGGCGAATCATTGTTGGATAAGACAAGCTTAATAATTTTATAATAAACTCATTTTTATCAAATACACCCACAAGATTATTTGTAGTAAATACTTGAGTGAGTAAATCCTGATAAAGGGCATGTCTTGACAATTTAGTAATGAAATTGATAATATCCAGCTGAATTAGCTCATCAAACTCTTGTCTGTGGTTGACAAATTCTCTAGCAACTAAAGTTAAATCACACTCAAACATTATTTTTTCATAAAATTGTAGTAACAACACCAAGAACAAGGGATCTTCGTTGAATGCCAATAACTCCAGCTTGTTAAATATATAAAACAGCGATTCAACCTCAGGTATAAGGTACTTTATTATATCTAAGTATCTAGCCAATACGGTTGTATTTTTTGATTGTCTATGCTCAAGGATTGATTGTACATCTAAGAGATTGTGGTCGACTTTGGGAATTAATAGTTCAATACTATTGACATTACTTATTGGTGTATCCAAATCAAAATATTCTTTAATCAAATAATGCATGACATCATTTTCTTTCAAGAAATATTCAACTTCCTCATCAAAATCCAAATAATAATTAATAAATTTCAAGCATAACAATGCATTCATATCCTTTGAAGATAAACTTTTCATAATAAATTGTGTTGGATAATAGGTTAAAACATCTTTGAATGGTAGAAACTCGATAACTTTCTCTAGTAGCTGGAATAAAATATGATTTGGATCAATATTTGCATACTGTGGATCCTGTAATATTTGGTTAATGACTGAAATTAAGTCCGGTAGGTTTTGTGGTATAGTTGACAAAGCTAAGACGTAAGAGTCTACTAATTTGTCATCAATGGCTGTTTTTGATTGACAAGATGATTGCAAATTGAGATAAACTTCAGCTGATAGTTCGTCCATGCTTGATATTTTCCATGCGAGAAACTTTCAAAAATTTGCCTTCTTTGAGACACTTGTGCTATTGTTCCAACGCTTATCCCTTTCAAGGCAATTGAACGATATGGTGCAAGAAGTACAATTTGAAAGTTGACCAAATTGACAATCATTAGAAATTATGCACCCTGTAGTACATTTTCTGTAGGGTTTTTCCGAGAAGAGCTACACAAAATCTACATCGAAAGATCTCATTAAAAAGATTTCTTCAAAAGCCCTGATTTGTTGAAAATCAAGGTTTCAACAGTATTAGGTCAAATAGAATAAACTAACAAGTAGTTATTCATACATTGAAGAAATACAAAGAATCAACAGTTCTTCTTTAGTGACAATATATTTGAAGCGTTTGTCTGTTGGTTAGCGTTGCGAGCATAAACATCTGTGAAAAATTGAAGATCTACTGTTTAAAAAGCTTAAAACCATAACAGGCAAAAGTTGTAATTATTGTTACTCAAATATGAATGTACAATGTAACTAAACAGTAGCTGAAAAAGTTCGCGCAGTTTCGTACTCGATTTTGGGCGCCGAGGTGTTGCAGCATCGAATCTTCTGTGATGTCTAACAATCTACGTTTTTGGTGTGACAAAGCAAGATACAATAACAATTTGTCACACAATAAACAGAAGCATAAAAAAAAATTCCAAGTAGACAGACAATTGGCAAAGTTGGCTATTAGAGTATGTAAGAAATAATACAATATGTTAAGATTTTCAGCATAATAACACAAACACAATCTTCACCATCGCACATTTATTATATATTATTTTTTTTTTATTTTTTTTGCCCTATTACTCTGATTTTCAAGCTTATTGAAGCAGAGTCACATGAATCAAACAAAATAGTTTGTTGAAATGGTGGTTGAGAAAACAATCAATCAATTAGACCCTTTCTATTGTTCTGTTCGTTCCAACTCATCAAATGTAGATATTAACACAGTGAAAGCTTCTGAAGTGTTTGTCAGTTGAACGGCATGCTAATCAAATAAAGTTTGGAGCTTGCTACTTCAATTTGGATATGTAAAGTAGTTTCTAAAAACCAATTAAGATTAACATCGTTGCTAAGTACCGCTAGGTACAGTTAGGTACACCTTGATTCACCGAGTGGTTTTTTATCAGTATTTGTTTTTTTAAAAAAATTACACAAAACCAGAATTACTGCAAAATCTAAAATGCTTAATTTTCATTAGAAGGTGTAAATTTTTAAATGAGAGGAATGTTTTCCCTAGTTCAAGTGATGATTTGTTGAGCTTATTCAACAAACCATGCATGAAATGGATTTGGTTTAAATATTTTTCGTTTAATCCATTCAATTCATGCAATTAATTTACTACTTTGGGTTTTTAGGTGGTTCAAGTTTCCTCCTTACATTAATAAATATTATTTATTCTCGGTTGGTTCATGAGTGTGAGTGAGTACTTTATATGATAACTTTTTGTTGACTTGTTGTTCGAATTTGGTTTAATTCTCAATTTAATTTTAAATTTTATCATCAACATTGCTCTTTTTTCTTTTCCTTACATTACTTTACTTTTCTTTTCTTTTCTTTTCCAATTGATTCAAAGTATCAAAGCAAGATTATTCTAGTCCATTACTGTGCTGGTTTACACGTGAGAAGAAATATTAGACGAGATTTGGTGACACGAAAAAAAATAATTTTTGATTTTTATTGAAAAGGGAAAAAGAATTTTTTATTTTTTTTTTTTTATTTTTATTTTTTATTTGTTTACATTTTTAATCATGATAGCTATGGATTCAACTATGGATTCAACGATGGACTCAACCTTCGACCAACCGTTTTTAATCACCCTGTCAGCAAATACATCTGCTTTTGATAGTGAAACCATTGAAGAACTTAGTCTCGAGGACAAAGAAGAGGAGTACAAAATTATCGCAAGACGTTTATTTGATGAGGATTTTGTCTCGATAAAACCTAAAGAATACTTGCCATTCTTAGCTTCAGATGACGCTGAATCAAGTAGAATATGTTATCACTATATGAGTTTGTACAGATGGTCACCCAATTTGTTAAAATCAACAAGGATGTTATGCTCCAAATTATATTTGAAAGGTGAATCACAGGAAATTGACCGTATATTAACAAGTTTCACTAAATCCTGGTTGATTCAATACCCAAATAATTTGTTCTTCACCAAAAACTTTGAACAAATCTACATTATAATTTATTCATTGATTCTTTTGAATACTGCATTACATAATAATGAATTGAACAAAAAATCAAGAATCAGTCAATCTGAATTCATTAAAAACACATTTACAACATTTTGCAAACAAGACTTGAAGCACTCCAAAAACCTATCAATCAAACAAAAAATTGCAATTGAGACTGAATTGAGTCAGAATTACGAAAGTTTGTTGAAGAACGAATTGTATTTAAAAACAGATGAAGCTGGACCTTTGCCTGTATCAAAAGATGAACCCGTTAATGAGTTATCTAAGCAAATTTCAAATTCTTCAATATGGTCAACAAGATCCTCTTTAACAATGAAGAAGTATACAACATCAACGTCAGAGTTGTCAAATTTCACAGCTTCGAGAGTGCCATCAAAACGTGTTGGTATGGCCAGGGCTTTAATTGGTCAGCAACAGTTTTATCAAAATGGCAATCCGTCCTTGACATCGCAGGTATCAACCCCTATATTGCGCCAGCGACAATCTTTTGATGTCAAGGTTTTAAACAAAAGATTTTCAAGAACTTCCATGGTTTCCACTAGTTCCTTCTCGCCATCATTTTTTGAAGATATTCCAGAAAAGTTTAACGTAGATGACTATCAAGATGAGTATGACTTAATCTTGGAATTGCAAGGATCTCCGTACTTGAAAGAGGGGCTTTTGAAGTTCAAAGTTTTGAATAATGATTCACAAGATGAAACAACTCCTGCACCACCAAAATCAAAGTCTTATTTATCGTATTTTTTTTCGAAATCGTCAACAATCTCAAATGATAGATCCGTTGGAACTGGTAATTCTATTGTGAATAAGTTTACCGAAAATTTCGTTGTTGTGTCAAAGGGAGAAATATCGTTGTATTCGTTTGATCCGAAATTAATTAAGAAACACAAGAAAGAAGTCATCGAAGATGATGAAATTGGAGATGGAAATTGGTTGAAGAACGCAGTTAAAATTGGTAATTACAATTTATGCTCGACATTTGCTCAGCTAGAAACAGATAATGAGAAAGTACAATGGTCATTAACATTCCCCAAAATAAGCAAAAAGACAGCTAAAAAGTTTATATTTGAAGCTGGTACAAAAGAGATTGCATTAGAATTTATAAACACGTGTAATTTCTGGGCTTCCAAAATAACAGCAATACCAACGTTGGAAGAAACCGTGTCGTCAATAGAATACGGTTGGAACAATTTAGATTATTTGATTTCAAATAAGGAAAATTTCAAAAGATTGAAAACAATTCAAAGGTATGAGC
Source organism: Insectozyma sakaeoensis (assembly GCA_030569255.1). NCBI lineage: Eukaryota > Fungi > Ascomycota > Pichiomycetes > Serinales > Debaryomycetaceae > Insectozyma > Insectozyma sakaeoensis. The sequence goes on along the minus strand of JAJMKJ010000021.1, from coordinate 60,173 downwards.
CAATAATTAAAGGTGTTTACTTGTCAAACAATTCTATAGATGACCAATTTGTGAAAACAACCAATTACTACAATCAACAAAAATCATTATACCAAACTTTTATCCAGTTGAGAACAAAGTTTATTTCCAACTTTTCGAGATCGCAATACTATTGCACGAATTATAATCGTGTAATGAGTAATTACGACAAGAAGATTGAAGAATATCAATTGCAATTGAAGAAATACAAGACTTATTTACTCATTTTGGAATTGGGAATCCAATTGAGAAAAAACCAAGAGCAGGTAGAAATGTAATATTAGTACGTAAAATATAGGTAGCGTTCTGCAAATTTTTTTTTTTTTTTTTTACTCTTCAACATGTCTCTGAAACCTAAAAGACAGTGGTCTAACCCTGCATTGAGAATGATGGGGATACCGAAACCCAAATTACCGTCTAGAAACTGGTTGATCTTTTGGTCGGTCGTAATTGGATTGGGGTCGAGTTTTGCATACGACAAGTATCAACAAAGCCAAATTCGTAAAAAATACATGGCATTAGTTGAATCAGATACAAAAAAATCACAGTACCAGACCGGATTAGTTCCTAGGAAGCTTACAATATATGTTGCTCCTCCACCAAATGATTTTTTGGATGAAAGTTTAAAGATTTTCAGAAAGTTTGTAAAACCGATTTTGAACTCAGCATGCATAGATTTCGAGATATTCAGCGAAAGTAGACAAGGTGACATCAGAAGCAGTGTGGCTGAGAAAATTAGACAATTGAGAAGAGAAAAAGCAGGCCTTGTTGAACAACCAAAAATCGAGCCTGTTGAAACAGAGTTCAAATCGAGAGTTGATTTATACAAACCTAGCGATGTGCTTGGATTATATAAAGTTTTCCCGAAAAAAATTGAAATTGAGTCGGAAGAAAAAGGCCAGGACGTTGCAGGCGGGGTGATATGTATTGGCAGAGGAGCTTTTAAAGAATATTTGACTGGTTTACACGAAGGACTATTGGGACCATTGGAAAAGACAGAAGAAGTAAGACTAAAAGAAGTTGAACTCGAAGAGACTAAAAAAAAGTTGAAAGAAGAAAATCCAGATGAAGTTGATGAAGACCCGGATTTGAAGCCAGTTCCAGTAAAATTCATATCCCCAAAAGATTACAACCAAGCCCAACTAGCCCCAGAATTACACTTATCAAATGATTCATTGAAAGATGAAAATGGCGTACCTTATTTCTTTGAGCAGCCAATATATGTGTTCTCGGTGCCAAAGATATCAGGATTCAAAAATTTTCCAATCAAAGTGTACAACTGGTTCACAAGAAGGAACATGACTGAGAATTTGTCAAAGCAGACATTACCAATTGTCAATAAGGACGTACGTAAGTTTGAGTTCAAAGATACCTTGTTTGCAAAGGAAGAGGAATTGACCTGGCCGCAATCGTGGGTTGAAAAGGGTAAAGAGAGAAACTCAGAGTGGGTGCAAGATTTAGAGTACGATGATAGAGTTGTATCAAGATTGAAAGTATTCAATTGTAAATAGATAATGAATAATGACCTACTTCCTTTTCCATAATGTGTAATTATAAACGTAATCATTTTCTTTGATGTCTTCCTCGAGTTTTATATCGCCAATGTATTCTTGTAATTCCGAGCTCGACAGTTTCTCCCAGTGAGACAAATCAATGTTGAGAAAGGTGTCCATTGGTACATTTTGGTCTGTTTCAATCTCGGTGATTAGTAAATTTGTGCACTGAGTAATGTATTGGTTATAAATTTCACCACCGCCAATAAGAAAGATTCGCTCTATTTGTGATGGTAATAGCTCCAATGAAGCTTGCAAATCGTTTCCAAACACTACACCGTCCTTGATTTCGTTTGTGTGTGATCTTGATAGCACCACATTAATTCGATTCGGTAACGGTCTAAATTTTTTAGGTATCGACTCCCAAGTTTTTCTTCCCATGATGACGACATTCTTAAACTCCTGGTTTTTAGTAGTTGAAGTAATGTCTCTAAAAAACTTCATCTCTTTCGATAGTTTCCATGGCAACTTGCCTTGGTATCCTATACCATAGCTTGGTTTCAATGCAGCTACAACTATCGTAATTGGTTTTGACATACGCGTAAAAAAAGTCAGGTAAAAGAAAAAAAAAAATACATATATTAACTATACAATTGCCTGCAACTGTTATTTTAATTCGATATCAATGTCTATTTCATCGTCGTTGGGAGTCAAAGGGATTGATGTTTGTGGAGGTGGATGAAGCTTTGCCAACACCTTTTTTGGTCTTGTGGTGTTATCGAACCACGAACAAGTATATTCGAATATTGGTAGTCGCCTATCGAAGCGATTTGCATCGAGCTGGAGGCTCATAACTACATCGATTTCGCCATTAGCACATAAATCTTTTAAGCCTATTGCCACTTTTGATTGATTGTAAGTCTTTCGATTTCGACTAGACTCAACCTGATGCACCGTCACCCCTTTGTTTGTTGAAACATCCACTGTTATACTAGGTATACATATCTCTCGCGTGTTTTGAATAAACAGCTGGATCCAAGATAAGTCTTGCGGCTTCACTATAAAATTCTGGATATCATATTTGTCCAAACTTGGTACGTGACTCCCGACGACACTAATTGATACTTTTTCATATAAGTTATCCATCTTTTCAAAATCTAATTTTGTCATGGTATTCTTGTAAACTGAAAAGTTTGTAATAACAAACTTGTTAATGCAATCGCTTTGATTCAAAAATGGCTGCAACTCAATACACTTTTCAACACTTAAATTGAGTTCGTGATTAAAATCAAGAAAGCAGTTGGGTACAATGACTAAGTCTTCAATTAACTCATTCCACCCAGGCCAGTCTTTCTCAATAGGTCCAACATACACACCCGAGTAATTTGGTTTTCTGTTGTTGTCAAGACCAAGGAATATAATCGATATTGTGCTATTTCTACCAAGGCAGGACAAGAATTCGTAGATCACATTTTGGAGATACAATTTATAATTTAAGTCGGAAAGTAGCGTGTTGTTCACTAAAGATAACGAAATTATCAAATTCAATTTCAACTCTTTTGGTGGTGGTAATAACTTGATCAAATACTGATTTGGCAACTGGATATTTCTCAAGACCATTTGGTTGAAGTTGATCAATTCTTTCGAAACTTGGAAAAATTCCTTGTATCTCAACCATAGAGTTGAAGTAAACTGAAACAAATTTGTATGTAAGCTTTTCGAGTCAATTAGATTATTTATGAGATATTCCCACTTTAATACTAAGATTTGATTGAACTCGTGCTTCAAATATAACTCAGGCAACGATGACTTACTCAAGTTTAGGCATAAGACATCATTTGCAAGATTTGAACTGCAAAATTCATTTTTATTGATCATACCAATTGGTAGGTCGTTTAAATCGTAAAAGATCAAGTAGTTTTCGAATAGGTAAATAACGGTATTTTCGAAATTTTCACCGTCAATTGAGATATGTAAGTTATCAAAACAAATTAACTCGCCTAGGTCTTTTTGTAAATGAAGATTCTTCTTTATAAAGTTTGACATTTTGGATTTAAGCTGCAAGTCATAGAGATTAAAGTTTGATTTTTGTTGGAAGATCAATGGTGGTTTGATTTTGATCAAAAAATCTAGTCCTTCCATGTTTCTAGTTTCTTCCAATTCAATAATCGGTTGATATAAATCAGATTCGACTTCTTCATTTCTCGGTGGCGTGTCCAACAGACTGATCCTGTGTTGTTGTTCGATAGGAGTGATTGGAACACTGCCTGGCTTGTCGATTCTTATCTCTTGATTCAAATGTATTGTTTCGATAATCTCGTTATATACATCGCCATTACATTTTGTTTGCTGCTTGCAAATTCCACAAATTGGTAGTCGTTTGAGGTCTTTCTTATTCAACATTAATACGAAACAATTTTTATGACACACATGATCACAGCTTAATGGTAGAACAATCTCACCGGGTAAAATCAAACTAAGCAAATCATTACAGAAACAGCATCTGGATTTTATATACTTTTTTGTTTCCAATGGTGATTTTGTATGGAAATGAGATTTCGATGGCGACGTCAAGGGCTCGAAATCAATCGATATGGGGATTATTGGCGGATTTAGGTTAGATAAACGTTTTGTAGGCGAGTTCTTCTTGAATGGACTTGTATATATCTTGTTTAGAAAGGAAGACGACGAGGACGACGTTGATGCAAATGATGAGCGTTTGGGCATACCGTTGAAGAGCAAGTGAGTATGACATTGAAAAATTTGCACTGAGGATATCGACTTGACGAAACAAATCCAAGATCCACATCTTAGATAAGATTCATTGTGTGAGTTTGTGTAAATGTGTAATGCAAGGTTAATAATAATCTCAAACCATGTGGTGAGATTTTTTCCTTTAAGCTACGTTTAAAGTAACAATTCTCAATGCCGAATGTGGTAATTCCTAAATTCAAATGCGCGACCAAAATTCAAATTCAAATTCAAATCCACATAAGTTATATATTTATATATATATATATATTTTTTTTTTGTGGCTCGTAAATGTACATTGTACTATAATTTATTAGAGATCCTATGTACTGTTTTTGAGAATATATGGACCCACTTAACGAACCTTTCAAAATCATTGTCCTCGATAGCTTCAGTCAACCCAGGCAACTCTTGTGATGAATAACCAGTATATCTACCACTTGTATATACGATATGTTTGAAGAACGGTCTTTCATGTAACCCTTCCTTATATAAGAAGTTTCTTTCAAAATACTGTAATACTTTGTTATGATATTTGATATGGAAATATAAAATGATCTTTTGCCAAAATGGTAACGAATCAATGTCTTCAAACTTTTCCTGTAACACTCCAGAAGTGTAATCGTAAGCTAAGGTTGAGTTGTTTAATATTTCCAATTGATCACTGGTTTTTGAAAGTAAATCAATCAATTTCTTCTTTTCTTTCTTGTGATGCATGCATTTAACTGGAGTCTTCAAATCTTGGTAATAACCTTGGGTAATTTTTTTGATGTACTTGTATTGTTCTTCATCATCCTCCTCTTCAGAAATTTGTTTATCTAACCATTTTTTTGGAACTTCCTCAACGGTTCTTTTAAAGTATTTCAGCAAAGATTTAGCATAATCATTCAAATTGAAACTAATGACTTCGTGTTCGCTTAGTTCCAATCCTAATAATGCAATATATTTGGCTAGCAAATTATGATACTCGAACCCTGGGTCACCAAAATTGGACATCCAGTAGTAGGAGTCGTAGTTAGAATGGTAATGATAAACTGGGTCACCTTTGCCTTGGCTGAAACCAACATCAATAGATGAAATACCCAAAAAATCTAATGCAACTGTGAAATCGGACCCCGAGCCTAGCGTACCAACTGTTTCGCGGTTAGAAATAAAATGCTCATACAAACTTCCACCTTTTGGGTATTCTAACTCTTTTGCAATTTTGAACAAAACTTCATTCAATAATGGTGTTGCGCCTAATTTGAACAGTTTACCAGTAACAGCAGTATCCAAATTAATATAAGCAACAACTTCTTTTTGATACTTGTCGGCATAATACTTTCCTTGTTCGGTAGAGCCTAATAATCCATACTCCTCCCCGTCATAACTTTGTAAAATAATCGAACGTTTGAATTTAAAGCCAGAAGCCTTCAATGCACCAAAAGCACGTGCAAGCTCAATTAAGACGGCCGACCCACTATTTGGATCACCAGCACCACCGTTCCAACTATCACGGTGGTTACCAATAATGATTACCTCGTTCTTTTTTTCACCTTCAATTTCTCCATAAACATTCCATAATGATGTGATATTAAAAGTTTGGTGATTATACAAGTTCAATTTATGATCTCCTGGGCCTGTAAAGTATTCTACGCCGGATATCTCGCCTTTAAAATGATCAAATTGTAAACCTTTTCCATTCAATTTCTCTAAAATAGGTTGTACTTCTGCGTAACTAATTGGTAAAACTGGGATACTTGGAGTAAATCTGTGAGGATCGCCCCTTTCTTTTGGTGAGCCCAATCTCGCATTTTGGGTTTCATCTAATGTTGGGTCACCTGGGTTTAGCGACAAATATTGTACACTACCACGTTGCACAGCCCATGGATTACGTGCTGTACTATTCAAACTTGGATAATAATCCTTGTCTCCATGTGGAATATTACCCCTGTCTTCAGCAGGATCAGTGAATATCAAAACTCCAATTGCACCCAAGTCTTCAGCAAACTTAACTTTCAAACCCCTGAAAATTCTCCCGTATCTAACCAATACAATTTTTCCGGATACATCGATACCATTCTCTTTCAACTCTTCAAAGTCTTGTTTTGTACCATAATTGGCATAAATGTATTCACTAGTCGCATTACCATTGCCTGCATACCCTAAAAAAACTGGGTTTGAATTATTATGATACGAACTTGGATCTTGTTTCAATTCTGGCTCAACTAACTTCGGATGATAAACTACTTTGTCTTTTTTGTTTAATAATTGTAAATTTGCACCTTTTGGATAACTGACATATATTTCATAAGTATCGATAGTTGACTCAAAACCATACTCTTTAAATTTATCATTTGTCCACTCTACTAAGTCGTATCCAGTACCTGCCAAATGGGGCTTAGCGGTGTATTTATAAGACCAATTGCCTGCCAAATTGGTCTTTAAACTGTCCAATATAATTGACTTTGCACTAGGCCCTTCCTTATCTGAAATTCTCAAATTCGAAAAGAACTGGGAAAACAAAAAACATGATAATGCAAATGAAATAATCCACATATATGTTTTCGAACCCTTAGGCTTCTTTTTATTTAAATTGTGATATCCAATTTTTTCGTCCATGATGACTTAGATGATATTTAATCAAGGAGAAGAAAGGTTTAAATATATAAAGGATAAAGTGTGGATTTCACAATTGGAGCGGAATTCATTTTTTTTGGTGCCTCACTAAACATCCCGTAGTGGCAACAAAATTCCGCTATTTGTTTGCAGCAGCACCATAACCTCGACATTGACATAAAACTATTTAGTGAATTACATAGAAGTAATTTTTGAGCTGCTTAGTCAAATACTTTATTATAGCTAATGTTTATTTAATAAATTTTGAAAGCAATGTCAACTCCATGAAGGATACTAGTATACCAACATTACACAATAATAAAATTTTGAACTTTTGTTTCAATTAAATGACTTAGAAGCATTTGATGCAACACGGCTACATTTTAACAAATTAATGAAAATATTACAATTATTGATAGTAAAGTTGATTAACCGAGTAGTTTAAGTTTTGGTCAAACATTTTGTTAAGGTTGCTAATTTTGATCCTGGCTAAATCCTAGAGCCAAATATTAATGAATGTTTACTGATGAATGGAATTAGAGGTCAAAGCATTGGCAAAGATTGTAAGTTTGCAGTCTGTTGTTTGAAGAATACACACAAAAAAAAAATAACGTAAGCCATCGGCAGTAATCTCAATTAGGAAATAGTTCCAAGCGTATTACAAAACAAAATTAATAATCAAACGATATATATAAAGTACAATTTCAGTCACTTCCAACACTAAGACAACAACAATATAATGACAGTCAAAGAAGTATTACCATCAGATTCAGTCCCAGGAGCTCCAGAAGTCCCTTATTATACACCACAGCAGCCAGTCGCAGCAGGTACTTTTTATCCACAGGATGCTAATGATAAACCACCAAAAATATTTCAACCTTTAAAAATTGGTAAGTTGACATTACAAAATAGAATTGGTGTTTCACCAATGTGTCAATATTCAGCCAACGATAAGCAAGAAGTTACACCATACCATTTAATCCATTACGGGGCATTTGTCACTCGTGGTCCTGGGTTGACAATTATTGAAAGCTCATCGGTGTCTGAATTTGCAGGTATCACTCCAAGGGACTTGGGTATTTGGAATGATGAACAAGCTAGAAAGTTCGTTGATATTGTTGACTATACACATTCCCAGAAACAGTTGATTGGTATTCAATTAGGTCATGCAGGGAGAAAAGCTAGTACTCAACCTCCGTTTGTTCATTTAGAACAAGTCGTTGACGAATCAGTCGGTGGAACTCCAGACAAGGTATTTGCTCCAAGTGCTATTGAGTTTAGACCATATGGTAATTATTATAAACCAAAGGAATTAACAATCCCACAAATCAAGCAAATCGTCGAGGATTTCGGTAATGCAGCTAAAAGATCAGTTGAAATATCAAAATTTGACTTTGTCGAAATCCACTCTGCTCATGGTTACTTACTTAACGAATTCTTGAGTCCAATTTCAAATAAGAGAACTGATGAATACGGAGGCTCGTTTGAAAATAGAACAAGAATCGTTTTAGAAGTCATTGACAATATCAAGTCTAAAATTTCCAAAGATGTGCCTGTATTTTTGAGAATATCCGCTACTGAAAACAGCCCTGATGAAAATGCATGGACAATTGAGGATACAAAAAAGTTTGCTGATATCTTGATCGAAAAAGGTATTGCTTTGTTAGATATTTCAAGTGGTGGTAATGATTATAGACAACCACCAAGATCGGGAGCCAGTAAGGAAAAAAGAGAGCCAATTCATGTTCCATTATCAAGAGCAGTCAAACAGCACGTTGGTGATAAATTGTTGGTTAGTTGTGTCGCAGGTCTTACTGATCCTGAATTGGTAAATGAGTACTTGGAAAACAATGTATTCGATTTAGCATTGATTGGACGTGAGTTTTTAAAGTCACCAGGTTTAGTATGGGAATGGGCAGATAAATTAAATGTTAGGGTTCATGAGTCATTACAATACGGCTGGGGATTTTGGCCAAAAAAGGAGCAAATTGTAGAATTAATAGAAAAGACTCAAAAATTAGAACTAGAAAATAAAAAGTAGATAATAATAAATATATGTATTAAGCTAGTATTTAACCACAGTTTTCAAGATGATCTAATAACTCTTCAAAGTCGGTAAATTCTTGTTTACAAGTGTTGCAAGTATATGTGTTCCCCATTGATGGATTACAAAAAGTAGAAAATAGGTTTCATATAAATACATATCGAAATGTAAATAAACTTTTGATTTGTTTCATGCTGGAATCTTTTCGCAACCAATCACTTTGATAAGTCCACAACAAATTATGTATCATGATTAAAACAAGAAATGCACGTCGTTGTGACTAGTCAGGTTTCAAAATTACAGCGGCTATCAAATCAATTTGAAACAAAAATTGTACGCTACAACAATATGTTTGAATTACTAATATATTCACTATACATTATTTAGAATCTTTGTTCCCAATCCCAAGCGTCATAATAAACATTGTGCTTTTCAGCTAAATGTTTTTTAGCCTTTTCAGGTGTAGGAAATCTTTTACAACAAAAGGTACAGCAAACTTTGGGAGCCACAGGCATGGTAAATATTAATTGATCCTTTCAAGTTGAGGTAAAATGGTGGCAGTTATATACTTGGGTTTTTTGATACTTGTTTTCATAAACTTGCAATAATTGCAAAAATCTCAAATTGGAAGTTGATATACCAAATTGGTAAGTATAAAATTCTAATTATGATGTTTATTCAAACTACCGTTAAGTAATCATAAACCTCAGTATCAAAATCATTTTTATCGTCTGTTTTCACATAGATTTGGATTTTACGATTTGGATCATTTTCTTGATGACAAGCTTCAAAATTGAAAGCAATGAACAATGAAAGCATTGGTATACTTATTGAATGATAGATTCAAATTCTAGTCAATAAATTTCAGAAGTTTTATCATCAAAATTAAAATTCATTAACAAATTAGACGAGTAATCTCTGTTTACAAAACAAGAAAAATTATGACTTAATTAACTCAAAAGCAAATAAAAGATTAACCCTATTTGAAAAGCAAGGTTGTCAACTGGCGCTTCAATCAAACTGCAAGTTGAACAATAAATGGTCCATTTTTTCGATCTACTGCAATTGGAAAATGCAAGGTTTAAGTAATATACAATGAGGGACCAATATTGAATTTCCCTAATAATAGGGATGAAAATTCTAGGAGAATTGTTACTTCAAAGTCGATCTCAAAATACTCATCTAAATGTACCAGGCGAATCCCTGCTGCTTACAACCGGACTTGATGTTGGCATCAATTCAAAACAAAATAAATTAAAATTAATCTTAAAATTTTTTATTGTAACTATTTTTTTCTTAGACTTTTGTTTATTTTTTTTTTATTTTTTTTTATTTTTTTTTTTTTTTTTGGACTCTAATAATTAAGATACAAAGGGAACTTCTTTTGTTGTTAAGCTCCTCAATTTTTTACTATATTGTGTTGGCGAAATAAAAAATGGATTCGGACATATCATTGGTTTTAACCTTGTCCATATCGCTTTCCCTTTTCACATTAATTTTATTTTTATATTGTTTGATTCGTGTTTACTCCAAAAATGATTCGAGTTTGGGAGGTTATCAATCCTTGAGTCAACAATCCTCATCAATAACAGATCATTTCTTGGGGTCTCATTCCAACGACATACCTCGAGAATTTCTCAACGATGAAGAAAGTTTGAAACAGTTGGCTTATCAATTCGATTTTACAAGTTTGTCTCCCGAAGAACAACAACAATATTTGAAAGGTCAAGAATATCAAATAAATCATCCATTAGATTTAAGTAAAATCAAAGGGAAAACTTTCACTCATGAGGATGAAAAGTTTATCAAGGATTTTGGTATAAATGCATTCAAATTCGAGAATGACTCAAACGAAGTGAACCCAAACTTTATAGTTGCAGATAAAACTGAAATTAATTTTTTAAACAATGATTTACCATATTCAACTAAAACCGCATCATTGAATTATCCGTTACCAGTCATCAATAGAAACTACTCAGACACAATCTATTGGGAAACTAAAGTTTTTGAATACATTCCATCGACGTCAAACTCGCATTTTGCGATAGGTTTGATAACAAAACCCTACCCAACTGATTTTAGATTACCTGGTTATAACAAATTCTCGCTAAGCTATGAGTCAACGGGAAACTTAAAAATCAACAAGCCTTTCCCAACTCCTTGCCAACAACATGTGGATGAGCAATCTCAATACAATGCGTTAGTCTTACCTCCATTGCAACAATCAGATGTTGTAGGATTTGGTTATAATTTAACCACAGGTACAATTTTTATAACACGTAATGGTAAAAAGATATTGGATGTTCTCAAAGGTTGTTTTATAGATTTATACCCTGCAATTGGATGTTTTTCAACAAATGCTAAATTCCAAGTCAATTTAGGTCAATTGGGATTTGTTTGGATAGAAGCAAATGTAAGAAAATACGGGTTTATTCTGACGTCTGATTTCAAAAAAATTGGTGGCGATCGAGGTTTGGCAAGTTTGCCGGAATACAACAAGTTGGTGAATGATAAAATATTAGAACAAGGAGAAGAATTACCTCCTAGGTATAACCCAGAAGAGGAATTGGATTTTTTCGGTAGATCAAGTACCGAAATTAAAGTCGGTTCGAGTAGTCAGCATCAAATTATAGCAAAAGAGTCGGAGAAAGAGAAAACTAGTGATAAGCCTAAGGGTGTATCATCAGAAATCACCAATGATACAGAAGAAACCATGGACTTAAGGCAAAGAATATATGAACAAAATATTCAAAATGAAGAAGTAGATGACAATTCAAGTCAAAAAGATGAAAACTTATCTAGTGAAGTAGAAGTTGAAGCACAACCTGAAGCACAACCTGAAGCACAACCTGAAGCACAACCTGAAGCACAACCTGAAGCACAATCTCAACCAAAACAGTTACAAGCAGAAGAATCTTCTTCTGAAGCAAGTGCCACAGCAACTCCAGAACCAGAGCAGTCGTCTCAGGCCCCATCTTCAGCACCAAAACTGAAGACAAATGCCAACAAGAAAAAGAAAAAGTCAAAGAAATCAAACAAAAAGAAGAATAAAAAAAAGTAAATAAAGTTGTATATAATTTCTAATAAATTTCTAAAGAAAAAAAAAAAAATAATAAAAAAGTTAACCTTCAATGAGTAGAATACTAATTAAGCGTTTTCAGTCGACGAATTTATCGCCAGAAGAAAAGAAGAAACAAGCCGCACAACTTGCAATTCAGTCGTTGAAAGATTTTGGTTCATTGTTATCAAATTCAAGTGAGGATACTCAACCAATAGACACAACACCGATATATCAAGATCCCACTAAATTTGGCTCCCTAAGTTTACTACACCAAGGACAAGTAACAACTGAATTACAAGAGAAATTCGATAAGTCATGGAAAAAGCTATCTTTATTGGATAAAAAATTGGCTTATTATATATACTTTGGCAATTGGGGCGTGCGTGAAAAGTTCAGTAATTGGAAAACCAACGAAGCACCGTATGATTTACCATTTACTGTACCCAGTAAAATAAGGAAGGCCGACCCTACTGCTACTGATTATATCAAAAAGCTAGATCCGGTTATTCTTGGTGAAACACCGATACGTAAATCACAGTTTGACTATAAGAAAATGGATGGTGTGTCTAAATTTTTCATTTTTTTGACCATTATGATTAGCATGATTGCAATTGCTAGGGATAAAAAAATCGGAGAAGAAGGCAAACCAGTTGAAACTATCATCGAAGACAGTTACGAAATTAAAAGACAATTGGAAATAAAACAAAGAGAAGAAGAAGAACTAAAATCTAAGTTAGCTCAGCTTGAGCAGGAAAAACTGTCAACGAAGAAATGGTACTACCTCTGGTTGAAATAGTTGGTAAATAATTTGTAAATAGTCATGTATTAATTCTATCATTACTCGTGTTAGTCTTCGTCTTCACCGTCTTCATCATCTTCGTCCTCATCTTCTTCATCATCTTCCATCCAACTAGTTTCTACTGTTTCTCTTACTCGTTTCACATATTGCGACCTATGATCTTTATATAAATTTGCTGCTTCAACATTTGCTGGACTACTGATATTTGGATCGTTTAATAGCGACTGTATACTGGTTAATATTGAGCTGACATCGTATGTGGGACTCCATCGATTCTGCAAGATATCTAAACATATTTCACCACTCGCATAAACGTTAGGATGGAACATTTCACTTAGGAACTTAACTTGTGGTGGTTTATTAGGATACTGCTCATCAAATTGTAATAACAATTTAAAAGTACCATCTTCAAAAGGTGTATCCAGTGGTCCTATGATCACAGCATTCCACTTCATGACATTATCTGGTAAGGGTGACGCTGATACACCCTCAGGTGTGTCTTGTTGCATACGCTTTACGTTTGTTAGTATCAAATTTAATTGTGTACAATGTTATCCAAGCATACCTTAAAGTCACGCATAAGTCTACTTTTAGCTGGGGTTGACATTGATTAATCTTGATTATCTGTATTTTCAACTTTATATTATTTTTCCTATTATTTTTTTTTTTTTTTTTTTTTTTTTTTTTTTTTTTTTTTTTTTTTTTTTTTTTTTTTTTTTTTTTTTTTTTTTTTTTTTTTTTTTTT
>JAJMKJ010000021.1:34578-46564 GCA_030569255.1 Insectozyma sakaeoensis | reverse complement strand
TTATTCAATTAAGCTGAAAATTTATGAGGTGGGACCTTTTTCAAAGTATCTTGAATAATGAAGTAAACAGTTTCTTCATCACCATTGTCACCTGAAAGAACGGTGTTGGCACTACAAGCTTTTGTACCACCACAAGCTTTACCGACTTGAGCAGCCAAGGCTTGAGCTTGAGAGGTACTAATAGCTGGCCATGGTTTTGGATCAGCAACCAATTCGTAAGATAATTCATAAGTTTGAAGAAGGTCAGCAGTAGCGTCAATTTGTGAACCGTTGGACATATCACCAAATAATCTGAAATGAGTACCGTTGTTCAAAACATTGTAAGAGTTACCAGCATAAGTAACTTTTTCCATAGAGTTAACAATCATGTTTTTTGGGTCAACGTGGTTTGCAACCAATTCACCTTGAGCATTGTAGTGTTTGAATCCTGTGTCTCTTTTAACAATATTTTCATAGTCACCAGTGTCAGCTGGGTGTTGAGTCATAGCATGCAAGATAACAGCAATACCACCAGCGACGGCACTGATAACACAAGCAGGCCAAGCACCAGAAACAGCAGCAGCACCACAAACAGTACCTAAAAGAGTACTGTAAACTTTCAAAGCGTTAATTGAAAGATGGAAAGCAGCTACAATAACAACACAGTAAGCAATGATAAATGTTCTCTTAGCAAGCATCTTTAAATAATGAGGTAATTATTTGATTTCTCAAAACTTAAGAATTATATTGATGTATATATACATATGAAAACTACACGTTTTAAAGGAGTTGTTGTCAATTGTGCTGTGATTACACTTTAGACTTTCTGTCTCGACAATACTTGCTATTTTCAAATGCTTAAAACAACAATTGACTAATTTAAACATTCCATTATTAAACAAAGTGCTCAATCATAGGATGAGCTGATGTTTCTCCGGATTGGTTTAGTCTCGAAATTGGAACCGAGAAAAATGTGTCAAACTTTAATTTTTCATTTTGAAGTTTGCAACCAAAATAATTTGTTTACTCAACAGGGTATCAAATTTTACAAGGATTTTATTCGGGTTTATACATGTCAACGTGCTTGATAAGGTGTTTAAGGGTATATACACTGCAGATAAAAGTTCCCAATCCAGTATCCTGCTTTCAAATTTAAAACATGCTTTTTTTTTTTTTTTTTAGTTGCATTGGTTATGATATTTAAAAGGTTACTTCAATTTGGTCTAAAAAACAAATCAAGGATTTTTATTCCCTCCCTAAACAATGTAAACACGGATTATTTCAAGTTTGATCAAATTCAGACCATCCTTTTTTTTAGAATAATTAGGGAACAATTCTGAAAATATTTTGTAACACTTTATTCTCTTCCATTTTAATTAGAAGTTGATATGATTAAAGCTATTGGATATTTCTTGAGACACGCTACAACTATTCCTCAAATCTTGTTATCAATCATTGATTTCGTATTATACGCAATCTTTGTAATCTTAGGGGTTTATTTGATGCCATTTTTAAGACTTCCATTATCATACATTGCGTGCACGGTCATCAAGACAATTCTGGGAGATCAAATGTCTTGTCGCTTCGAGTAAGTAGATAAGTATGAATATATACACAGGTTGCTTACTTTTATCTTAAAATGTAATCTCCTTGTCATTATCTGGGGCAAAATCCATGTTGCAAGTATAGAATTCGAACCTGAAATGTATTAGAATTGCAAAATTGAATGCACACGCTTTCACAACCGCTGATAAAAATTCTACAAATTCAAATTTATACAATCAATGTATATTTTATAATTGACAAAAAACCATCAGAAAGTCTGATTAAAAAAAGGTCAACGAGATAAAAGAATTTAAACGTTTGGGTTAGCTGGGACTTTGTTTGCTGAATCTTTGATGATGAAGGTAACTGATTCTTGATCATCATTGTTTGTTAAAAGACCACGAGCAACACAAGCTTTAGTACCACCACAAGCTCTACCAACTTGAGCAGCAATAGCTTGAGCTTGAGAAGTGCTGATAGCAGGCCAAGCACTTTTTCTAGCAACCAATTTGAAGTTCAATTCGTATTTGTTAATTTCATCAGTGGCTCTTCTGGTCAAGTACGAGATAGTTGGAACATCACCCAATAATCTGAAATGAGTACCATTATTGATAACATCGTAGTCGTAACCTAAGTAGTTAACTTTTTCGGTGTCACCAATAACCATGTTGTCTGGGTCAATGTAGTTTGCAACCAATTGACCTTGAGCGTTGAAATGTTGTAAGCCTGGAACATCTCTTTTAACAGGACTGTCAACTGAACCTTGGCTTTTGACACCAAAAGCGTGGACAATGGTAGCAAGACCTCCAGCAACGGCAGCGATCAAACATGCAGGCCAAGCACCAGCAAGAGCACCAGCGGCACCACAGGCAACACCGAGAAGGGTACTGTAAGTTTTAAGAGCTTCAATAGTTAATTGAAAACCAACGGCTAAAGCAATAACAGTGATAAAAGCGACTTTTGGAGCTAACATTTTTGGATGTTTGGTTAAACTAAGCTAGGAAATTAGGAATATTTATACTGGCCAAACACGTTTTGAATACATCCTTATTCAATTATTTGAACCCCCCCCCCCGGTGAAATCTAAATGATAAAACTAGCTGTTTTGCCTCGAATTGAACATTACCCAAAACATGCTACATTTTGGTAAAACATATCCGTGAGTCCTTTTTCTTAAAATGCCTTTTGGTTATAATGGTTACGAACGTTATTGTTTAAATGTACAAGCAACAAAATCAAATGTGTCAAAATAATCAACAAAACAAAGGTATTTTCAACATAGTAGTGTCTTTCAAAAATTATAAAACCGGCTATACGCTTAAGTTTATTATTAGAAAATCAAAATATTGGGAAGCATAATTCAATTTTTTAGAATCAGTGGATTGTAACCGTCCGTTCATATGTATACCAAGTTATTATTAAGGTTTTGTTTCTGATGCTGTCAAGATTGTACGTTTACTTCTTCTTTATTTATCCCTAGAGTAAATAAAATTTCATTACCAGTACGCTGACTTTAAAATTTGCTCCTTATTTAACGCTTGTTTCTTATTGCAAGAATCCTTAAAACATTGTGAGATGTTATTTATTACCATGAAACTTGTAAGTTTATATTTTACTTGACTAAACTATCTTGAGCACTGATTAACTTCACGACCATTGGTGAAATTTAATGTAATAGCTTGTGAAATTTTTCAAGTTCTAATGACTTACATTCATTTAGTCTTTATTAGACCAAAGGTAAACATAACTAACATCTTGTCACGTCATTGATGTTTAAATTAGGTGAGAAATAATTGAAAGGAAAATTCAATAGAGTTTAGAATTTTATATTTAACAATTTTGATATCTATACATTTCTTAGAATTCTTCATTCCAGAAACTAGTGAGGTTTTTACCACCACCATTATAAGCTAAAATGTTTGGAGTATCTTCATCAATATCAGCCAAAACATTCTTAGTACCATAAGCAATCAAGTTTTTCTTTAATTGTAATGGAGTAATGCTCGTTGAGAATTCCGAGTCCGCGGATGGCTGTAAGGATACATAGTAACTCAATAAACCACAAATATGAGGACTGGCCATGGAGGTACCACTCAAATATGCAGTTGCATCGTTGTTGCCACCAATGTAAGTTGACAAAATATTCAAACCTGGTGCAAAAATGTCAACACACTTACCATAGTTTGAAAAATATGCCCTTGCGTCAGACAAAGTTGATGCTCCAACGGTTATTGCGTTTTCTGCAGCAGCTGGACTTGTGTTACAAGCATCTTGGTTTTCATTACCAGCGGCAACGGCAAAATGCAACCCAGCTTTAACAGCAGCATTAACTGCCAAATCTAAAGCTGGTGATTTGCCACCACCAAGGGACATGTTGGCAGTAGAGCCTTTAAAACCTTTCTTTTTAGATTTAACCGATTGTTGATGTGATTGAGCTGCAAATTCAACACCCTTGACGACATCACTCATGGAACCAGAACCATTTGATCTTAACACTTTAACAGCATAGATATTAACGTTCTTGGCAACACCATATTTAGTAGACCCAATTGTACCAGCACAATGAGTACCATGACCATTACCATCAATATCATCATCTCCATAAGGGATTGTTTTACCCCAGATGGCTCTACCTTCAAATTCAACATGTTTAACATTGACACCTGTGTCAATGACATATGCATCTACACCTTTACCACCTTCGTCATCGTACAAATATTCTTCATAAGAGGACAAACTTAATGGAGCTCTGTGACTGACTCTTGCCAAACCCCAAGGTGAGCCTTTTTCAACATTGAATTCATTAGCATAAACCATGGAATCTTTCTCGACAAATTTGACAAATGGATTTTTACGAATTAATTCGATAGTTGCATCAGTAAAAAATCCCGAGACACCATTTAATAAACCACTAATATCAAATGATTCTAATTTGAAATCTGATTCTCCAACTGTTTGGATAAATACATCATCAGATTTCAAATCTTTATGTTGTTCTGAATGAATCAAATTGATCCATTCTTTATGGAAATTGATTTGTTGTTGATCGATATCATCCTTGAAAACAATGATATATTTAAATGGTATAATATCTCTACCAGATTCAAATAATGGAGCTTCGATTTTGGAAGATAATTTGATACCTAATTTCTCAGCTGAAGAAATGAGTTCAGAAGAAGAAACAAGTTGTTCGATTTTTGAATCAACTTTTTCCAATTGAGTGTTGATTGAGTCTTGGATTTTTTCCAAAGCGAAAACATCGATAACATCACCTATCGATGGAATGACTAACCCTTGAACTCCTAAAGCAGTTAAAATTGAAAATGCCAAAGTTTTTGATAATTTCATTGTAGTTGTAGAAGATGATTGATATTTATTTTTACGTGATTTTTAATAATAAAAATGTGAGCAATGTAAAATTGAAAATCGGTTTGTTGGCAAAACTTAGATAATCTTCTTTATAATGTTAATGTGTAGACAGACTAACAATAGTTATAAAAGAAAGATGTATAAAAGTCAAGTTGTGTTGATAAGAAAAAGAAAATAAGTGAAAGAGAGAAGATAGAAGAAAAGATAAGAGAGAAATTCACTGTATTTATATATAAAAATGGAACACGGAATTTAAATAGTGGAGAGAGGTTATAATAATATTATTTCTATTTTAATATCTTACAGCCAGTAACAGAAAAAACTGTGGGATTAAAAAAAAAGTAGTGTGTTGTCTAACAACAGTTTTTGGGTGGCAAAAGATAAGATAACAACTTTTATTGATTCAAATTACACTACTGGTGAAACAATTGTGACGTAATATAAAATATTGTTTATTTGATATTTACTGGAGGTATCGGTTTAAGATTCACGACACATTGGTGCTGACACGCGACACGTTACTTATTTTGTTTTAATACCAAATTCATTTAACCACTGTCTGATTTTCGACTCATCATCATCATTTTCGTTTATAGCTTTCAAAATTATTTGTTGGTTATATTCATTTTCAGATCTCAACAAATCGTACAAGATTTTCTTTCTTGTAATATTTGCACCAACACAAAAGTAAAATTGATTTTCACTTGCACCGCTTTCCCCTTTATTGATCGGTAATTTGGGCTTTTGAATCAATTTTAATAACTGATTGTTTATAATTGACAATAAATCTTTGATTGTTTTGTTTGCAAATTGATTCAAATTTGATGTCTTACAATAATGATTATCGCACCATTGATTTCCGCATCCTTTCGATAATTGCAACATATACTTTCTTTCGATTCTAATTTGTAATTTCATGTTATTTAAGTCCAATTGTGTACTGAATAATGGTCCAAAACAAAATTCGCATAGATCTAGTTCGTTGTCAGTGGATCTTAAATTTATACAATTCAAATTCAGACATTTGTCAAGAATTAACTGATTGTTGAATTCGATTTTATCTAAATCATGAGATTTCAAATGCTTGATAAAGTCTTTTTGTCTCAATATTTGATTGCATTTGAAACATTCGATAGTTTTATTACCACACAGATTTTCATGATGGGTGAGATTTTCAAAATTGTCTTCGTATGTAAATTGTTCTTGCTTCACGATCAAATGGCAAAACCTACATTCAATCAATTTATTTGGGCACGTTGACAGTTTATGTTGAACTAGATGGAAATAGTCTGGAAAATTAAAGTTACAGCAAGTGTAATTCAAATGATAAAACTTATTATGCTTAAATGCAAGCAAAGAAGAATCAGTGTGGAAATCATCATGTGGACAATGCCAATGAGCTGATGGGATTTTTTTGAAATAAACTGATTTACACTGTGGACACTTGACATTGTTTCGTCTACAATGTGATTCATGTAAAAATAGGCTATCTTTGGGTATCATTTTCAAACAATTATCGCACTTAACCAGGTTCGGAACCTCCACTTGATCAAAACTTGGCAATTGTTGAATAATTTCAATTCTAGCTCTTTCACTTTTTTCCCAACTAAAGGCAATCAAATATAAATATTTTTCATCTTCTTCATCTCTATTCAATTTATTAACAATTTCGTCATCTTTCAAATTAATTTCAATGTACTTGAAATTAGCATCTTCTTTTTCTATAATTTCATCTTGATCCATTGTCGTTAACTTGAAATTTTCTAAACTAAGTAATCTATCAAATCCAAGAATCATATCGACATCATAAATTGAATTTTCGCTTTCTAGCTTGATGATTAGTTTCTTAAAATTTGTTGCATCAATTTTAAGTAGTTTCGGCTTGAAATTCGGCTTTAAAAAACTGTCAATTTCAATCTGTGTTGAAATTTTCAATTCTTCCACGGTGATATCTTGCTGGTGATCAATTTGTGCTTTCGCATTTTCATCATTTGCTGGTATAACATCCAATACAATGTCAGTATCTATAATACTTGCCCATCCATCATATCCGCTATTTAGATCTTCAATATAAAGCTCGTATCTCAAAGAATCATCCTCAATTATCAAAACTTCGTTGACTTTGAGCAAAGTATAATATTTATTTAATTTATTCTCTAAAAAGTATTTCCAATTTAAGATATCTGAGTAAAAGTATTTGGGTTTCAATGTTAATGATGTTGTTTTTGGAATATTTAAAGCCAACTCAACTTGAACATTACTTGGAGCGTTCAACTTTTTTATTATACTTGTTGGTAAAATAATTTTATTGTCATCTGATGAAAATTCTTGCACTCCAATAAATGTACTTGAGGTATTCGAAGTGATTTTGAAAATTAATGGGTGTGGTAAATCATTCTCAGGTATTAATTTGACAATATCCTGTAATAAATGCAGCGGTAGTCTTGCTTTGTCTGAATATGGTGGCAAAAGACTTGAATTGTCTTGATCTACAACTAATTCAAAATTCATGAGAAACAGATTTTAATTTCGGATGCTGCGAAAGAAATAATATATATTTTCGCCACTTTTGTATATCGAGCCTATTTACTTTTAGAATTCTTCATCAAAGATCTAGAACCATCCTTAACCATTGGACTATAATGCTTATCCAATAAAACATTTTCCCATAATGTCGCAGCACCTGAGTTACATCTTTCCAACTCAACTTGTTTATCTATCATAATTGGTTCAATACCCAATATGTAGTTACCTTCGCCACTAATTCTTTCTTCTGTGTTCCATAAGCCTTTTAAACCATCATTGTATCTATTAATCAATTTTCCAACAAATTTCAAAGATGTTAAACTTGTTTTCTCGGGAGTTTGCAACAACAATATATACAAACGTTTAATAAAACTTGAAGCTCGAAAATCAGAACCATTTTTAGTTCTAAAAAAGATGAAATCCAAACATTTAATTAATAATTCTGCTTTGGTATTAACATTAACTGATGGTTTATTCAACTCGTTAGTTAATGGATCGACTAATCTCAAAGATTTGTTATTGAATTCTATATCTGAATCTAAGGAAATTTCAGTTAAGATCTGATAAAGTACCGAGATAAATTGTTTCAAATCAATCAGAAACGGTAATTTACCAATGGATGAATGATTTAATGTAAGTGAAAATGATGTTGCAATACATAATAATATAGTTCTGATTTCTTTTTGGTTATAGAATCCACCTTCAGCTTCATGTTCCTCAATTATATCCAGCATGATCTCCTTCAACACAGTTAAGAAATCACCTAATAAATCCAAGTTTGACATTTGCCCAAATTTAGATAATCCTTCCAACACAGATCCAATCAAATTTGTTGCATCATTTTTACCTTGCTGATAGTTAGATCCAGCTTTGAGAATTTCCAAATACAATGTTAAAATTGATTTTAAAACTTGTGATTGATATTTTTCCCGTTCTTCTCTTGTTATAGCTTGTTGGGCTTTCCTCATTTCTTCCTCAATTTCTTTCCTCTCTTTTCTTGCTTTACGTTCTTTTTTTGATATATGAACTCTATCTTTTTTTTTCAACTTTGGTCTTTCAATTTCTCGATTATTGTTTGGGTCATAGTCCTCCAACAAACTGGTTGACAAAAA
This sequence comes from Insectozyma sakaeoensis, assembly GCA_030569255.1. Taxonomy (NCBI): domain Eukaryota; kingdom Fungi; phylum Ascomycota; class Pichiomycetes; order Serinales; family Debaryomycetaceae; genus Insectozyma; species Insectozyma sakaeoensis. The sequence goes on along the minus strand of JAJMKJ010000021.1, from coordinate 38,033 downwards.
AATGTTTATAACTGACTCGTCAACTCGGAACTTTTTCTCTTTTATAACTTTGCACATGATTCTAATTAGATCATTTGATATTTCACCATGTTCGGAATCTTCTTTTAACAAATTTTCGAATATTCTTATCGAATTCAAGAAAACTTTCAAATCCTCTTCGTTTGTGGGTTTTCTATTTAAACGTTTACATATTATTGTAAGTAGCTCATCACGGAAATTAAAATGTCTAAGACTTGATGAAACTAATTCATTAACAGCTTTAATTGCTAAATTTCCACGTTTTAAACTATCACTTGTGATTTTACTGTTATTCTCACTATTGGAATACGATATTTTCGAATATTTGGATAATAATTCAATGTATGATTTATAATTGAACACCAAATTTTGTTCAAAATTTCTTAATCTTGATACTTCTTTTGAGACTTTCTCTCGTTTTTCTGCTTCAGTTAGTTGTCTTATTTTATATGATGGTGCTAAACTTTTGAAAACCGGTATTAATGACATTATTGATAATTGTGAAGTCATGAAATTCTTAGATTCAGACATTTTTCTTAATCTGGTAAGGCACGATATATTTTCTTCAGGATCTTCAATTAATTTCGATGCTAATTCAGCCACTTCTTCTTTAGTTTTTATTAATCGTTCTTTTGGTGATAAATTCTTATATTCATCTTCCTCTTCATCATCTTCTTGTCCAGGTATCTCTTCTTGTGGTTGTAGTCCTTGTGATTCGATATTTTCTTCTTCCTCTTCATCGTCATTTTCTTCTTCTTCAACTTCTCGTATTACTCTTTGTAAAGTACCATCTGAAGTTTTGATAGGCAAACTTTCAACCATTTTTTTCTGCTTCTTCAATGATCTGGGTTGTAATTCAAAATCCATTTCTTCGTTATCCCAGTCCACTTCTTCGGCAGGATCTAAACCTTCATCATCCGAAACCGGACCGTTATTAAAAACACCACTTAACAATTGTGCATCTTTTTCTTTTTGAATTTGTTTCTTTTTCTCTATATCTTTAGTCTTTAATTTTCTTTTCCCCATGTTCAATACTTGAGTCTACCAAAACTTTGATTTTTTTCGAAGATGAGATGTCTTCACACAAACCAAAAATGGTAGTGCGGCTTTTAAATCTTAGCGTGTCCAAGATCTCGGGTAGAATCTTAAATGTGACTATACAATAATGCAAATAATGCAAGTAATAAATAGGCAGATTTTTGACTCATATTCCAGTAAAATGTTACCAAAGGAGTTACTCCATAATGTGGATTTTTTTTAAAAAAAAAAGAAGTTTGAAGTTTTTCAAAGTATCTGGATATCAAATATTAACTGTGTAGGTTTTAGAATTTGCAAGTATGTATGTAAAAATATAACCACAAATATTATAGATAACTAAATCTGTGATAATCAATATTTCCAATTATATTTCAAAATTTATATACTTTTTTTATCTATATATTATTCCTGTTTAGGCGAAAGATCGATCAATGATCTAAAGTATGGATTGAAATTATATCGAATGATGATATAACAATAAGAAGTGGGATTTTTCAAGTAAAGGAGCTAAGACAGTTATAATTGCCATCTATTCAGTAACGTTACGACAAAATATGGATACAGTTGAGATGGAAATTTCCTTGAAATTAGAAATGACAACTGTCACGACGGTGTTCTTGAAATAGAAACTTAGACTTAGATTGATATTCATCCAATTGAAATTCTATTTTAGTTTATTGTTTACATGTGTGTCTTGTTCACAGATTTATAGAGAAGATATTCTTGAAAATATGCTTAACAAATTAATTTTACTGTAATTTTTATCCAAAGAAGTTAGACAAACAAAATCTTCTTCTTCTTTACAACTATCACTCTCTTAGTGGTTGACAACTAATTGGAGCCTCCAATTGCCATTCAATCTCGTGCATTCGGTGGAAATTTATTGTACGACCAATAGTAAATCAAGACTAATCATAATTTGGCTCTAAATGAAAAGCTGATTTTAGTCAATGCATTTAGTTTATCCTATATGTATTAACTCCATGACGCTGTATTATTGTAGGTTATACAATGTGGGTATTAATTTTCCTAATCGTAGCCAAATAACTATGCTGGGAACCAGCATTACGCCGTAAAGCTGTCCAAACCTTACAATACACGAAAATTAAGGAACCATTTACTTTTTGAAACAACTAAGGTCTCTTTTTTGTACTTGTCGAAATTTACATCCATCAGGTCAATGTTACGCAGTCGTGGATGCGTCAGTCCTTACTCCTTACGACAGTAAGGCGACAATTAAAAACGATGTACGCCAAAAGAATTATATGAAAATAATTCAGCGTAACCATTTCAAAACGTTTGTTCAATTCTAAACTGATTAAAGTAGAAAATAATCAGATAAGACAAATTCATTGAATTGCCAATTGACAGTGCCCCAACAGCTATGGTGCTTTGAATTCAGTAACCACTACTGTATTTGAATAATTGGTTAGAATGATGTTTTAGGCACATACTTTACAACTTCTATTAAGATTAGGCAACAGCAAAATAATCCAAAGCGATCAAGTTTAAACTAGATCACAATTTTCTAATGCATTTTTTTGTATTTTCTTTTATTCACATCAGCGGGCATTAATTGCAATCAAATCCTTTTCACATGAAGTAACATTTACTTGAGGTTTTGTAACGAATGCATAACCTTCAGTAAATAAAATTATAATAAACATAGAACTACCTATGAATGCTACTATAGACGGCAGTAAAATTTTCAAAATTTATCTAAATTATAAGTCTACGTATCGTCAATGGCTGCAAAAAAAAATCACGTGATAACACAAATTATTGTTTTTTTTTTTTCTTTGTTTCCATTTTGCAGAATACACAAAATGAAGTTTGTTTTGCTTTTATTTTTTTCTGAACTGATGCAGCTATACGACCAGTAATGATGAGATTATTAGTGATCGAACCACACCTATGATTTTATCATGATATCATCAAATTGTGAATGTATCTCAGCAAAAAGGTTTAGGTTATTAACTTTTTCAAAGTGTATTTTATATGAATATATAGCCGTGTTGATTATAAATCGAATGGTGTATACGAGAAGAACCACCAAATTATTATTTGTCTAAACGAGCAAGTGGAAAAAAAAATTAAAAAAAAAAAAAAAAATTCATCCTAAACCCCCAATTTCCCATTTAAATTCAAATCTTCCACCACCTGTCTATATCAATCCGATTGCTCACTTAGATGATAGCAATGGCTTTTCGCATATTGCTACATATTTGAATAAATGTTTCACGCGTATTGAAATCTTTAACCGTGTGTGTTTAATGATCATAGCTAGTGCTAGAGGTATTTTTTATTCTATATCCGTATCCTACGCTAATAGTTTTTTTTTTTTTTTTTTTTTTTTTTTTTTTTTTTTTTTTTTTTTTTTTTTTTTTTTTTTATTTAAT